>SOPF01027243.1:70419-116212 GCA_012979155.1 Hypericum perforatum | reverse complement strand
TGCTGTTGAACAGTGGCGCACGCCAGAAGTATTTGCGCGCGCCATTGCAGACCAAACTCTGGTCCGCACCTGGCTTGACACATTTGGAGCACGCCAAACGCACTAGTGGCGCGCGCCGAAGGGGGGGCAGGATACAAAAAGAAAGAAAATCTTCAAGCACAAATCAACAGCACACTTCGGACAAGCACAAAAGGAAATCCGCATTTGAGGAACTACTGAAAGAAGTGAATCAAGGACAATCCTTTACCCGATGACCTACCTTACCGCATCGAAAACAAGCTCCCATGCTCTGGTAACAAACATCCCCCGGATGTTGCTTATCATATTTTGGATATTTTCTGAAGTTGTTCGATTGGTTTGGATTGAACCATTGTCCAAGAAAGTCATTTCCTCTACCGAATCTATCAACAGTTCCTTCACCCTTAGATGACATAGACTGGCCACCGGACCATCTCTCTTGTGGCCTAAACCCTTGGTTCATATTCCTCTGCAGTTGCTTATCCGACCTCTGAATCTTAGATTGGCTCAGAGTTATTTGACGATCATTATCTCGCATCTCTAAAGTCCGAGCACAATCCACTGCAGCCGCATAGGTCTCAAAACTACGAGGTATCATGACCTTGAACATTGAGTCATCAAGGCCACGAACAAACCTCTTCACCTTCTTTTTCTCATCAGGAACCAAATGCTTTGCATACCATGACAAATAGTTGAATCTCTCATCATACTGAGCCACTGTTATCTCCGGAGTTTTTACCAATCGCTCAAACTCGAGAGCTCGAGCATCCTTCAGACTCTCTGGCTGAAACTGATCCAATAAAGCCTTGCTGAAGACCTCTCAGGTCCAAGTATAAGACCCCTCATTCTGAAACCATACTCCGGCTTCACCGATCAACTGGAATGAAGCTAGTTCCACCATTCTCACCCTATCACATCTCAAAATTCTCTTCCTCTTCTCCATCTCATCGATGAAGACTTGAAGATCACCCTTCATACCAGTAAAGGTTGGTGGTTTCAACCTTAGAAACTCACCTAGAGAATCATCCTTAGGAGCTTGAGCAACACTCTGCTCCATCTGAATTTGCTGAACAGCGATAAATTTCTCCATCGCTTTCATCACACGATCTGCACTATTGCTACCTTGTCCTTCTAACACAGGCGCAAGTGCATTAGCGACAGGCATATGGATCTCATCCCTCGCAATGCCACCCTCAGTTATGACTTCAACTGGTGGTACATTCTCACACGCAACTTCCTCCCCTAGTACTTGGGAGTTCTCACCATTTCCTCTTGCCAATTCGGAATTACTGTGAGTACTCATCATATCCTCCTATACCAATAAGTCAGAATTAGACACGCTAAGACTGACACATGAAAGAGGACAAAGAGATGACAAATCCTATGCTCCATTATACACAACATATAATTCAACTCAAGAATCTTATGCTCTGACAAACTTAGAGCTCTGACAACCTATAGCTCTGATACCAACTCTGTCACGACCCAAATCTGGGTCGCTGACATGGTGCTGGGTCGTGCTCACCTAAACCAATGAGCCACGACCCAGCCAGCCTCGTACGAATAAATGAGTCAAATTCTGGAAGTGTTAACATAACTTATACAAATGCGAAAACGTAATTTCATATTATACATAAATATCACAATATTTTACATAATTCCAAATACAAATATAAGGTCCCACAATGTATAACGGAGCGACCTATAACAAAGGGCAAAACTTCTAGAGACTTTGAATATCTCGATCTCTAACCTTGATTACCTGTGGAGGGAGGGGATAAGTATTTTGAAATACTTAGTAGAAATTATTAAAATATACGTATATTTACAAACCTCCACAGACACATTCATATCTCATCATACACCGGCATAGCCAAATGGTAACAACTTTAACGAGGTATCACATTACACGAAAGGTCATCTATGGCCACGTAATAGAACTTAGATAAAGATGAATGAACACACACAACAAATGAGCTCAGAACTGTCGTGACCCAAATCCAGTATCGCGGATAGAGCGTTCCATATACACATTTGCTTCATACACAGACATTCACAGAATGTTGCCAAAACAGATAAATTATATACCATAATTACTTGTTCAGAGTTCCAGACCAATCGGAATAAAGACTTCACCCAGATAAACAAGCATATATACGCTCCTCTCAACTCTCCCATATATACAAATAGTTATGTCACAATCCAAATACGGTATCATCAACATCACATAAACACATGAGCACGTCACGAGCCAATGCGGTATCGCCGATGTCTTCTAAATACATATGCATGTCACGAGCCAATGTGGTATCATCGACATCATATAAACACATGAGTACGTCACGAGCCAATATGGTATCGCCGACATCTCATAAACACATATGCATGTCACAAGCCAATGCGGTATCGTCGACATCACATAAACAAATGAGCACGTCACGAGCCAATATGGTATCGCTGACATCATATCACAGATTCCATATCCAATAAATACTTAACCAACTAATCAATCATACCAACTAACATAAACCCGTAGGTTTCACATCACACAACTCATAACAGAATTTATCACAAATATATGTATTGACCAAGACTAGTTGATCACGAACGCAACCTCATACCAACAATTTCTCATATCACATTCATACTCATAATTACCAAATTCGCACATATTCCAAATGATCGTCAAACATATCAATCACATATTAACCCCCTCACCTTACACCAAGTCGTGCAAACTACACCAAAAGAGTTTCGTGCTTCTCTTTACGTCCCTTGGTTCTCGGGTTCCCAAATGTCGATCAACTAACCAATAGAACAACACTCTATAAATTATCAACCTCTCAGCATATGGAAAAAGGAAGATCATCACAAAAGTCCCTATAATCAGATTTTCACAACAATCTCCAAATATACTCATAAGTCCTCTAATTCCATTCTTAAAGTTAGTTCTTCATCAAACCTCCACATCACCTCTATTAATATCCTCATAAACACAAGGAAGAAATGGAGATTTCAATACAAAGTCCCTAATATTGGATTCCTACACAAAGCCTCCAAAATATGCACAGAGGTCCTTTAATCTAACACTAAAGTCTAGCTTATCAACAAATCTCCTCAAATCATCAACCAAACCTCAACATCCACACATGCTCTTCATCAAGCACATACCAAAAGTTTCTCCAAAATATGCACAATAAACCTCTAAAAGTCTAGAATTTACTTACCAATTCACAAATCGAAGGTGAGACTTTTTCTCCTTCTTCTCCTCTCCTACATCCTCCTCTCTCTCTCTCTTCTCTTTCAAATGAATGAGCACAATGAAACCCACTCACAACCTCCCTTAGATATTTTCTCTCAAACTTTCCATAAATGGAAAGTCCTATCCTCAAGGTTATTCCACTTTGGTCCTCAATATTTCAAGTCATTCCAATGGCACTTCTAACTCCCTCTTAAGTTCTAATAAGTCCTTAAATCAAGTCTTAAGCCATATTTGCCACATTGCTCATCATTTAGCAAAATTTCGCAATACCAATAAAAATTGTATCTAAAACTGAGCACCTAAGAGCTTTCCCATGATCCTATCAAATAAGTCACCAAATGTCAAAAGTTTCTTAACCAAGTTGTAGTTCTGGATGTTAAAAATGCACACAAATTGGAATCACCCAAATCGGAGGTCGTATGAAGAAGTTATGGATTTTTGAAGAAAGGTGGTCGCAGCCCAGCGCCTCGCTAGTATAACCAGCGTCCCGCTGCACTCTTACAGATTATTTTCCAGCGCCCCGCTGGTATAACCAGCGTCCCACTACATTCCTATAGATTGTAGATCTAGGTCTTACAGATCTCTTCGTCTTCGAATTGCTCAATTCGGAATTCGTATGAGAAAGTTATGATTTTTCTACCAAAAATCGACAAACTAAGCCTATCAATCGCAACTCTCCCGAAATTCACTCAAAAACTTGGAAAAGCTAAACTCAAATCACAAAACGCATAACAACAAAGTCGTACATAATCGCATCGCGGACAAACACGACTTGGAATCATCCAAAGTGGGGTCCACACGAAAACGTTATTCATATTCCCCCAAAGGTCGACAAAATTAACACAATGGTACTAACACCGATCAAAACAAAATAACCAAACGTCAGACCAAGAGGTCACGACTAATACAAATTTAGCAAGGGTCGTAATAGTCTCCCCTTCTTATAAAATTCGGTCCCCGAATTTGCCTAACGTAAACCGATTTACTTGTCAAACAAATAAATAGACTTACTCACCAACAATCAAACTACTTACTGGCACACAATCGAATGAGGATATACAGTCCCCCTCCTTAAGAGCTAACCAAGTACTCTCGTTCAGTGAGCGTCTAACCACACATTCTTAACTAATGGTAGCTCTCTATTTTGGAGCTTTCTAACTTTTCGTTCCAAACTTTCAAATAATCCTGCATAACATAAACTTAATTCACCCCTCTTTTCAAAACTCATAACATCATCCATCGAATACCTCAAAAGACCTACTTAAACTCAATTCAAATTCTATGTCTTTTTGTTTCTTATTCAAATACGAGTCTATCTATTCTAAGCTATTTCTAAATTCTTTCGAATCAACTGTCCTCTTAATCGTATCACCCAAGAATTTCATGTTCACGTCCTATTTCTCACCAATCTCATCCCAATTTAATTCTAAGTATTTGCAACAAAGTTATCCTTAGGCTCAAACTTCACAATCGTATCTAAATAATCCACATAGTATGGTGGCATGATAACTAGTCTATATCCAAGTAAACATCGAATCATCCAAATATCTCTAATCCCTTAACACTTGTTTCGTCACCAAATATACATGTCACTCATGCTCACAAATACACACAACTATTCTATTTTGTCAACTAAACTTTAGCAAAAACACATGTCAAGTTCAGTCGCAATCTTCCATTCGAAAATAAGTTGAACACATTCATATACAATCCATACAACACTTAAACTCAACTATCCTTGTCAGAGCACATACTCAAAGTTGCGCTATGTTTCCTCCACCTTCAGATCTAGGTCCCTCAATCCTCGGATCTATTTCCCTCTGATCCTGTGGTCGAGGAATCACTAGTGTTGATTGCACGGCTACCAAATTTGCCACTTGTCTAGGTTAACCATTGGTAGGACAATCCTTTACCCGATGACCTACCTTACCGCATCGAAAACAAGCTCCCATGCTCTGGTAACAAACATCCCCCGGATATTGCTTATCATATTTTGGACACTTTCTGAAGTTGTTTGATTGGTTTGGATTGAACCGTTGTCCAAGAAAGTCATTTCCTCTACCAAATCTATCAACAGTTCCTTCACCCTTAGATGACATAGACTGGCCACCGGACCATCTCTCTTGTGGCATAAACCCTTGGTTCATATTCCTCTGCAGTTGCTTATCCGACCTCTGAATCTTAGATTGGCTCAGAGTTATTTGACGATCATTATCTCGCATCTCTAAAGTCCGAGCACAATCCACTGCAGCCGCATAGGTCTCAAAACTACGAGGTATCATGACCTTGAACATTGAGTCATCAAGGCCACGAACAAACCTCTTCACCTTATTTTTCTCATCAGGAACCAAATGCTTCGCATACCATGACAAATAGTTGAATCTCTCATCATACTGAGCCACTGTTATCTCCAGAGTTTTTACCAATCGCTCAAACTCGAGAGCTCGAGCATCCTTCAGACTCTCTGGCTAAAACTGATCCAATAAAGCCTTGTTGAAGACCTCTCAGGTCCAAGTATAAGACCCCTCATTCTAAAACCATACTCCGGCTTCTCCGATCAACTGGAATGAAGCTAGTTCCACCATTCTCACCCTATCACATCTCAAAATTCTCTTCCTCTTCTCCATCTCATCGATGAAGACTTGAGGATCACCCTTCATACCAGTAAAGGTTGGTGGTTTCAACCTTAGAAACTCACCTAGAGAATCATCCTTAGGAGCTTGAGCAACACTCTGCTCCATCTGAATTTGCTGAACAGCGATAAACTTCTCCATCGCTTTCATCACACGATCCGCACTATCGCTACCTTGTCCTTCTAACACAGGCGCAAGTACATTAGCGACAGGCATATGGATCTCATCCCTCGCAATGCCACCCTCAGTTATGACTTCAACTTGTGGTACATTCTCACATGCAACTTCCTCCCCTCGTACTTGGGAGTTCTCACCATTTCCTCTTGCCAATTCGAAATTACTGTGAGTACTCATCATATCCTTCTATACCAATAAGTCAGAATTAGACATGCTAAGACTGACACATGAAAGAGGACAAAGAGATGACAAATCCTATGCTCCATTATACACAACATATAATTCAACTCAAGAATCTTATGCTCTGACAAACTTAGAGCTCTGACAACCTATAGCTCTGATACCAACTCTGTCACGACCCAAATCCGGGTCGCTGACATGGCGCTTGGTCGTGCTCACCTAAACCAATGAGCCACGACTCAGCCAGCCTCGTACGAATAAATGAGTCGAATTCTAGAAGTGTTAACATAACTTATACAAATGCGGAAACGTAATTTCATATTATACATAAATATCACAATATTTTACATAATTTCAAATACAAATATAAGGTCCCACAATGTATAACGGAGCGACCTATAACAAAGGGCAAAACTTCTAGAGACTTTGAATATCTCGATCTCTGACCTTGATTACCTGTAGAGGGAGGAGGTAAGTATTTTGAAATACTTAGTAGAAATTATTAAAATATACGTATATTTACAAACCTCCACAGACACAATCATATCTCATCATACACCGGCATAGCCAAATGGTAACAACTTTAACGAGGTATCACATTACACGAAAGGTCATCCATGGCCACGTAATAGAACTTAGATAAAGACGAATGAACACACACACAACAAATGAGCTCAGAACTGTCGTGACCCAAATCCAGTATCGCGGATAGAGCGTTCCATATACACATTTGCTTCATATACAGACATTCACAGAATGTTGCCAAAACAGATAAATTATATACCATAATTACTTGTTCAGAGTTCCAGACCAATCGAAATAAAAACTTCACCCAGATAAACAAGCATATATACGCTCCTCTCAACTCTCCCATATATACAGATAGTTACGTCACAATCCAAATACGATATCATCAACATCACATAAACACATGAGCACGTCACGAGCCAATGTGGTATCGCCGATGTCTTCTAAATACATATGTATGTCACGAGCCAATGTGGTATTATCGACATCATATAAACACATGAGTACGTCACGAGCCAATATGGTATCGCCGACGTCTCATAAACACATATGCATGTCACAAGCCAATGCGGTATCGTCGACATCACATAAACAAATGAGCACGCCACGAGCCAATATGGTATCGCTGACATCATATCACAGATTTCATATCCAACAAATACTTAACCAACTAATCAATCATACTAACTAACATAAACCCGTAGGTTTCACATCACACAACTCATAATAGAATTTATCACAAATATACGTATTGACCAAGACTAGTTGATCACGAACGCAACCTCATACCAACAATTTCTCATATCACATTCATACTCATAATTACCAAATTCGCACATATTCCAAATGACCGTCAAACATATCAATCACATATTAACCCCCTCACCTTACACCAAGTCGTGCAAACTACACCAAAAGAGTTCTGTGCTTCTCTTCACGTCCCTTGGTTCTCGGGTTCCCAAATGTCGATCAACTAACCAATAGAACAACACTCTATAAATTATCAACCTCTCAGCATATGGAAAAAGGAAGATCATCACAAAAGTCCCTATAATCAGATTTTCACAACAATCTCCAAATATACTCATAATTCCTCTAATTCCATTCTTAAAGTTAGTTCTTAATCAAACCTCCACATCACTTCTATTAATATCCTCATAAACACAAGGAAGAAATGGAGATTTCAATACATAGTCCCTAATATTGGATTCCTACACAAAGCCTCCAAAATATGCATAGAGGTCCTTTAATCTAACACTAAAGTCTAGCTTATCAACAAACCTCCTCAAATCATCAACCAAACCTCAACATCTACACATGCTCTTCATGAAGCACATACCAAAAGTTTCTCCAAAATATGCACAATAAACCTCTAATCTCAACCTCAAAGCCTAAATCAACACTTATAACTATCATAACATCCATTCAAGCCACAAAACCATCAAACCCACAAAGCCACAAAATTGCTCAATCCACTCAAGCTTACACCAACTTCAAGGTAAGCTCAAGCCCAACACTAAATTTCAATAAACCTAAGTCTAGAATTTACTTACCAATCCACAAATCCAAGGTGAGACTTTTGCTCCTTCTTCTCCTCTCCTACATCCTCCTCTCTCTCTCTCTCTTCTCTTTCAAATGAATGAGCACAATGAAACCCACTCACAACCTCCCTTAGATATTTTCTCTCAAACTTTCCATAAATGGAAAGTCCTATCCTCAAGGTTATTTCACTTTGGTCCTCAATATTTCAAGTCATTCCAATGGCACTTCTAACTCCCTCTTAAGTTCTAAGAAGTCCTCAAATCAAGTCTTAAGTCATATTTGCCATATTGCTCATCATTTAGCAAAATTTCTCAATACCAATAAAAATTGTATCTAAAATCGAGCATCTAAGAGCTTTCCCATGATCTTATCAAATAATTCACCAAATGTCAAAAGTTTCTTAACCAAGTTGTAGTTCTGGATGTTAAGAACGCACACGAATTGGAATCAACACAATGGTGCTAACACCGATCAAAACAAAATAACCAAAGGTCGGACCAAGCGATCACGACTAATACAAATTTAGCGAGGGTCGTAACATAAACTCATCAAATAAGGGTTAGATTTCTCTGCTAGGCATCTGACAATGAGAATTACCAAGAATAGATAAGTATCTGGTGGTAGATTCATCAAAACAGAGACAAGGAACCATGCTAGGCATCTGGCTGTGAAAAGAACCAAGGTGTAGTAAAAGTGTAGCTGAATTTGCAGAAATAAAACTGGTCTTATATGTGAAAGGAACTCATAGAAGATCATATCTTGAGAGATTACAACATTGTGTTGTAAAGCTAGTAGCATTTATTCCTAGATAAAATATCTAGAAAAAAATATCTCTGAACTCTTTGATCAAATTTGTTATGATGTTGAGAATAAACAACAACATAAAAAAATTATCCAAAAACCCTGACATGAACAAAGGAAGGAGGTTTAGCATATAATATTTCCAAAAAAAAACTATTTATGCGACAAAGTTATGGTTGGCAACCTATTCATTAAATATAAAGCATGAAAAACAACTTCACTCCAAAAAATTGATGGAAGACCAAATTGAAATATTAGTATTCTTGCCATATTCAAATTATTTTGATATTTTTGTTCCACTCTACCATTCTATTCTAGTGTATAAGTACAACTTTTTTCATGAATAATTTCTTTTTCTTTATAAAAATATAATGTGTAAAACTCTTTTCATTTGTCTAACCTTATCTTCTTTATTCTTTTATCAAACTATATTTTTTGAAACTACAAAAATTATTACAGATGACATCGTGCAATGAATTTATCTCTCATTCAGTAGATCCAAGTATATCTCGAGTGATCATCAATAACTGTCAAAAAATATGAATAACTATCATAAAAATGTTCAACATATTTGTCCGAAATGTCTGTATGAACTAAATCAAAAACAACATCAGACATAGAGTCACTTATTGGAAAGAAAGTCTTTTATGTCTAGCATAATAACAAGCTTCACAATACTACACAACTTGAGCCTGAATGAAGTAATCAAGCTTTTTTATTTCTTGTATCTGGGTATTAAAATATGTCCTAGTCTGCAATACTAAAGATTAATTGCTCCAGGTTGACTGATGACTACAAAAGAGGAGGCATGAGGTTTAGATTGGTAAGGAAGTTAGGTGGAGTTGGATGTGTTTGAGAATTTGTGGTTAAGAATGTATAAGTTTTTAGACTTTATAGTACTACCAATCAGTCTTCAGAAACTAGGTACTAAATAAAATATATATTATTTTGAAAACAAAATAGAAAAAAATACGATGTTAGTTTGCTAACAGATTAGAGGTTAAAACCAAAACATAGAACTAATAACACATTGAATGAAAACAAATTGTGTGCTAGCCTGACTATACTTATGTGAGTTGCCTTGCGTGCCTTGATTTGGTAGTGCCTCTATATAAAAGTGAGGTCAGCATACTATATGATTAAATGTACCATAATCTAAAACTCAGGTGCTAGAAGTTATAGTAACAGAAAAGACTCTAAAAGAAAGCAAGAGATGTGTACTAGAAAGAAAACATTATTGCACTAAATTGGCATGTGCAGAATCAACAATGAAATTCCTAGGAACTAAACTCTTAGGAATTTTAGAAGATTGTTGAACAAAAGCTACAAATTGACTAAATTACTCTAAAATAATTCACATCTTGTCAATGTCAAGCTAAGTGGTTTTTCACTATAATTAAGATATGTGCAATATACGAAAGATTGTGCAGAACCTGCAAAAGAACTTGGATTTCCATTTTTATTGTTTGCAATGTTATGGCTTTCAACACTTTTTCACTGTGTGACCTTCTTTATCACAAAAAGTACACAATGATTTCTTTAAAACACTCCAGTTCTTCTTGAACCAAACTTGCTTCCAAATTGTGGCTTGACACCAAAGGTTGCAAGCACAATTGCATTGTTTGTGGATGGCTTAGAGGAACCTAGCACATGCTGCTCATGTTGTAAGACCAAATACAAAGTTTTACTCATACTTGGAAGTGGATCAACAAACATGATCTGAGACCTCACGTTATCATAATTATCATTCAAGCCAATAAGAACTTAATCACTTGATCTCTCTGCATATAATTTCTGTTGGACCTTACATAATCATAATTAGACAAACCTTTGACATAATTTACACATCGGTATAATGTAATGGGCATGTATTACATAAATTGATCTTAGTTCTAAAAGTTATGAAATTGAGGCTCTTTGCCTCAAGGTACAGAGAAGCATCTACAAATGTACTATAGAATTTCTATCTGATCGGACCTTTTGACGAATATGCAAGCATACGTTTATGCGTGTTTGAGTAATAGCAATCAGATTCCCCACTATCATATTGTACCAATTTTTTTCTAAGATCATTCCAAACTTTCACAACAGTATCTAATCCATTCAAATTATGATTAATTGAAAGTTCAATTAAGACATAACTCAACTACCATACTATTGCAGATTTTCAATGCTTCTCCAAACGCAGGCAAGCTTACAGATCCATCAATCAAATACTGTTTTCTCTTAGATCTAAGAACTCTAGCTATGTTCTTTCTCTAAGTATGATAGTTCAAATTGTTTAGCAAAGGAATTACTAGGATTAAAGTAAGAATCTCACTAAGATGAAGATAAGCACAAATCGATCTCCTGCTCCAACAGATCTAGGTGAACCAAAGGCTTGAAGTAGGTTGTTAAATAAACCAACAATTTGCGAAGCTCTCTAAGATGGTGGAACTCGATCCTCGTGAGCTGATTGATAATTATTATTCTCGCACACCACTAAATCCTCTAAAAGCTCCTTAATGAAAGATATAACACGCAATCCAAGATCCTAACTACTCGAGCTCGTGCTTGAACTTTGATACCATGATGAAGCTCGAATGAAGAAAAATGGTTGAGAAACCAAAAAAAAACATTTTGACCTATCTGAGCTAATAACTACCAAATTTTATTTTGAAAAATATGAAAATGATGATTGGATAATCAATTAACCAATCATTACATATTTCATATAGAACTGACAAGTGGTGCATTCTCGCGTCTTCTTTGTGCAACTGAAGGAAAAATTACACTTTAGTCCCCAACAATTGTAACGTGCGTTTTGATCAATCCTTGCAAATTCTGAATTAATTTTAGTTTGATCTCATGATTCTTAAACATCTACTGTTTGGTCCCTCAAACATGATATAATTAGGACATTTAATGCAATCTCTTTTGTTTCCAGTGAAAACAATTTTGACATAAATAGTTGAAACTGTTTTATCACGAACCATTTTATCCAATTCTTTTTATCTAAGAACAATCTTATGAAACTTTCATATTTTACATATCCATGCTCAAATACAACCGCATTAATAACACTTGATAGCTGCTTGCTCAGAATCATCTTGAGTCAAGTCATCTAGTTTGCAGTAGTTACTTGACTAGTTCGTACACTCGACTTTCAAGTACCATAGAAAAACTCACTACTTCCGTCGTTCAAAGAACACGATATTGGAACCCCCGAAACCATTAGTTTTATGTCGCTTTAAATTCGCATCTCCACAATCCTTCGTCGTTCCAGTCGACGATCTAGTGTGCGCAAACAAACGCAAAGACAACCAACAGCTAATCTCTCCTGATATTACCAATTACAGCAAACAGATTGAAAAGTTTTTTTACCAAAAAAAAAAACAGACTGAAAAGTTGAAGCCATCAAAAAAAAGGAGTTGCGATTCCGAAACCAAACTTATGATAGATCCGAGGATATCCAAAAGAAAAAGAGAGCAAAATTTGATCAATGGATAACAAAATAAACAAGTCTTTACCAACATCACAATCTTGAATTCTGGGTGCATACACCTATGGAAACTTGCATTGTCTCTTGGAAAACCCTGTTCAAAAAGTCTGGATTGCAGAGACTCATCGCACAGCAGGTGAAACGGTAGCTGTCTACCACCCAAGACGCCTCCATCAAGGCAGACCATCTGGGATAGTTTCTGCCTGATGACCTAAAAATACTTATACAGGTGACAGAATCTTAGAAACCAGAGAAGATTCTGTAAAACTAAGCAGAGGATGCCGGCTTATCAGTTTCCATCGGTTCACCAGAAGCAGGTGGGACTTCGCTGGCACCAGCATCTTTGCTGGCATCTGCATCCCCGTCCTGTGGTTGATGATCACCTGCCTGAGGTTGGGGCGACGCAGGTGTTTCCGCAGCTGATGGTTTAGCAGGCTTTGGCTTCGTCATTATTGGTCTACAAAATCTACACAAGGAACATCTTTCTCAGATCTATTTCAGTAAAAAATAACACCAATGAAATAATAAAAGCACATTGTGAGCAATTTTTTAAGGAAAAGAAATGCATGACAAAGAAAAGCCCAGCATAATTGAAGCATGTTGTTAAAAAATATACCTATCAAGCGCTTCGGCTTTTCTTTTGACATCAGCAGAAAGAAGTACCGGAGTGGCATACTTGGGAAGAGAATCCTGTTGCTGCTTTTTCTCTCTCAGCCAAGCTTCTGATTCCACACACTCGTTCAGCACCTATGAATACAAAAGCTAGTCAGAAATGCAACTATGGGACGAAGAAAATGCTAAAACAAGTATCTGATATTTCGAAACGAGACTTCACCTTCTGCTTGTCAGCAAGGTCAATGTGGTCAAATTTGGAATCGGTGGACAGTGCAGCCTCCCTATAACTGTTCACACAGTAAGCAAGTTGATCCACAACAGACCCCCTTTCCATATGCTCCTTGTATCGCTCCTCAATTGGATCACCTTGCTGCATGTTCAATGCAGTAAACGTGAAACAAAATTCGTCAGACCCAAAAATGGGCATAAACTGAGAGCAATGCAGCCACCTACCTTCTTAAGCTCTTCTAGTTTAGCAACATAGACACCCTTTGTTTCATCTTCACCATCCTCATACAACCAGTCCTCCACATCCTGGAGTTTTGCTATGAGCTCCGTCCTCTCAGATTCAGTTACAAAATCATGATATTTGTCATTAAGCTGGAAAGGTAAACAACACAACTGTTACCAACATACTTTATCAGAGAGTCAGCAACCCATATTTGTACACTCGCATCAACCTTGGGCGAAATAGACCAATTTACCTTGTTCCTCATGTCATACACATAGGCCTCAACAGCATTTTTCTTATCCTTGGTCTCCTCCATGACACGGTCTTGTAATGCCATTTCAAACTCCTTCTCGACAGCCTTTTGCACATCCGCTGATGGCAGCCCACCATAGACAAGTTCTGTTACGGGGATATTTGTCTTCTTTACTTTCTTCTTTGGAGCTTCAACCTGGTAATTTGTAGTAGTTCATTAACATTAGACAATACAATAGAGCTACTAGCAGAAAAAACAATGAGATAGTGTGATAGACAACACAAATTCAAGGAGCTATCCTCAGTTTCAGAAGCATAAAAAAACTGCTGAGAGAACTTGTCTACAAAAATAGATAACTAAAGCTGAGGGCTATCCCTACCTTAGCCTCTGTCTCCATTTGTGTGGGCTTTTCTCCAGTCTCAGGTACACCATTTTCCCCAGACGCAGCATCTTGCATATTTGCATCAGCGTCAGCTGAACTGGGAGGAATCCCCTCATTGGATCCTTCATCCGTCTCCATCTTGGCAGATTCCTTCGGTGCATCTTTCGTGACAGGAACTTCAATTTCCTCTTCTTCAAGAAGCTGATAAAGAGACAAGGGTTACCAGATGAACAATTACACATAAGTATAGCATATGACAGCTGCACGCCACTTACCGTTGCGGACTCAATAGCAACAATACCATGCAGGTTCAGCCTCACTTTCACTTTTACCTTTGCTCTTTCACTTTTTGTACATTGGAATGGACCAATCTGTATAATGGATTAAAAACAGTAATTAGTGAGTACCATCAAAATGACATTTATTCAATGTATTATAATACATGCTTAGAATTATAAAGATGTCATGCATAAAATTATACAAGACGTCCTTACCGTATATGTGCTGATTTTTGCAGGAGCCTGCAATTCTTTTGTATCATGATATTGGACATCAACGCTGAATGTCCCAGACCGGTAAAATGTCAAAAGCTTGATACTGGGAATTGGGTTCCCCTTGGGGAAGACAAGAGTGCTCTGATGGTTTTCTGCTGATGCATCTGAGTCAGGAGCAGCACCTTTCCAGGACAAAGAAATGGAGAACGGAAAGCTCTCATTCACCTGCATAAAGTTTAAACCAAAAGGGAAAACTTAAGCAACAAAGTTCCTGGCAGAAAACAATAGCAGCTTGACAAACACACTACTCAAAACAATGACATTCACACAAAGTGACAGACATAAAGACAACAGAGAGAAACAGAAGTTTACTGAACCTCCAAATGAAACAAATAGACAAGAGTAAGGTCATATATACTTGAACACTCATTTGCTAGACAAGTCTATAGTCAACAAAGTACTATCATCCAACATTCTCCAACAAGGACAGTTCAAGGTAGATATAGATGGCTAAATTTCGAACCTGAAAATCTCGCACTTTAAAGGTCGGGCTTAGAATTGCACACTGCAAAGCAGCACCTCTGGCCACACACTCGCTAGCGTTCATTGTGCGTCTGGGCTCCTTTCCAAAAAACTCCGTCAATATCTTGATCATGGCAGGGACACGAGAGCCAGAACCAACAACCTCAACCATGTGAATACCATCAATTGTTAGTCCGGCATCATGGAGTGCATTCTCTAGGGGCCTCTTCACACGTTCCAGAATTGGAGCACTGATCTGCTCGAATTCATCCCTCTTAATAAAACTTCTAACATCCTTCTCATCCATCAGGCACTCAATATTAAGAGGAGCTTCAGGATTGGCACTAAGGACTTTCTTTAACTTCTCACATCCGGCACGAAGTCTCAAGCAAGCTCTAGCATTTTGTGTAACATCAATTTTATACTCTTCCTTAAATTTTGCAGCAAAATATTGGAAGAGGACCTCATCAAAGTCCCTCCCACCTAAAGACCGGTCGAAGGAGTGAGACAGTATCTTAAGCTGGCCTTTTTTGAATCCAGCAATGCAAACTTGCATGCTGGCGTGCCCAATGTCAACAAATGCAACATTGAGCTGGTCAGTCTCAGGTAGATCAGTCTTATAAATACCATATGCAAGCGCCGTGGCTGTGGTTTCATGAATCAAATGAAGAGGGTGCAATCCGGCAATCGTTGCGGCATCCAAAACTGCCCTTCTCTGAAGATCAGTGAAGTAAACAGGGATACCAATGCAACAGTCTACCACAGCTGCATTAAGATTCTTCTCAGCTATGCTCTTTAAGTTGGCCAACATCATGCCCATGAGCTGGGTTGGCGTGAAAGTCTTCATTTCTCCCAAATATCTTGCATGAATCAGAGGGAATCCATCTGGACCTTCAGTAACTTGAAAAGGTAATGACTTCAGATCCCTCTGGAACTCGGGATCCGAGAACTGGCGACCAATAAGTCGTTTCAGCTGAGATATTGTGTTCTTGGGGTTCATCATGCTTGAGGCTGCTCCTGCAGTTCCAAGGAACCTCTGCTTGTCCCCAAAACAAACAATTGCAGGAGTCTCACGCTTGGACTCATCATTGAGTACAACATCAATGCCACGTTGCCTGGCAACGGCAACAATGCAGCTCTCATTGCCAAAATCGAAACCAACCACACTCATATTGTTAAAAGCTTCACACTACAGTAGTCCTGTATGGTTAAGAAAATAGCAAAACTGGTTAGAATGCAGGAGCCACAAAACTGATAAAATCCAAATCAATGCAACACTGTCACATAACACAACAACTAAACTTCAAAGCAACCCAGACAACTCCAACAGGTGGATGCTTTCAGAAAAGTAAAAAAACACAATCCAATATGCTAGTGCTACTCCTAGCTACTGCCAGCCAGTGGCAGATCATCTGACAGTTCACACATTCGGACACATCCGTGGCAGATAATGCTTGCAATTCAGTATTAACAGGTCACAAATGCGAGCAACTAGCCCTGCCCTTCACTCCAGGAAAGCCGAAGGGTTAGGTATCTCAAGTTTGTATCAAGGGGCCACAAAAGTGAGCACATTGCGCCAAGGCTAATCCCTTTGTTTGTAGGATAGATCAAATGAAAACAAACAAAGCTAAAGGAGGGACAAAATCTCATCCCCCTGCTGCTCGCATCCCGCATAGATACTAAACCATAGAGAACTATAATGAAACCAAACCCATCTCTTCTCAATAATCAACCAATCAATTAGGATCTGCCCAATCACAAAAATAAATGCAAAAAACGTAAACCTAAACCTAAACGCCCCGATAGCATCTCACAAACCCTACCAATCAAAACCAAATTAACAAAATAAACAAACAGATGAAAAAAGCGACAAATCCACATCAAGAAACGGACAGATCTAAAACCGGCGCCAAATAAAACGGAATCAGAAACCAAAAAAAGTGACTAAGGCTAGGTCCAAACTGAGTGAGGCAGAGATCGGACCTTCGAGGTGACGGTTACGATGAGAACAACCGACGGTGTTCTAGAAAGCTCCGACCGAAGTGGCCGCGCCCGAGCGTTTCAGAAGTAACAACAACTCACAAAACCAGAAGAAGCGACGAGAGGGAGACGAGGAGCGAGGGGGTTTATTAAAGAGGGTGCGGGGGGGTAAATCCGGTATTTCAACAGCTTTTATTGTGTGTGGAATTTTCCTTTTCTCTTTATAGCGGTTGTTTACGGGGGTACTATTGTAATTAAAATTCGAGGCGGTCCTAGATTTGTCTAGAGTGTTTTCTTTTTTTCTCTCCCGGTTCGGTGTGTTTTTTGCTTCTAGAAAGATCTATCTGACTTTTACCATGTGGGGATTTTTTTTTACTCTCTTTATTCTTTTGGACCTTCTTTATTTATTTCCCAGTCTTTTTTAGGTTTTTCTCAGGAACGGAAACGGAAGCACTCTGATCTGAAGCAGGCGTGGGCTTGTGTAACGACAAGTGGGCTTTTCCAAGTCTCTGGGGAGATTGGGGACATCTTCATGGTCCGTATGTTACGGGTATCGACATTTGTTCACATATATTTATTTAATTGTCGACTTTCTCGATTCCGCTTCTTCCATGGATACGTCCTTCTGAGGCTGAACATCACCCTATACTGATTTTATTTTGACATTGTACAATTTTGACAATCTTCTCATTTACGACGTGAAACTGCTTATTCAGAGAGTTATTATGCATTTTAAGTAGTCTAATCACAAATAATACTACCTAATGACATAGCCGTTATAGGTTGTTAGAAGTGAGGGAAGAGATTTTCGCGCTAGTAACGACTACTCAATGACTAGTCGTTATGAATAGTGTAAAAATGCGTGCTGAAAATTTTTCAAGGCCGGAAAAGTTTATGAGGCAATATATTCTTGTTTGCACATATAATTTCTTCTAATACGCAATATTCTTCTACTAATTTATGTTTACATCATACAACTTAAAAAGATAGGATTCGGCAAAACATATAATAAAATTAGAAAAACCCTAGCCATGCAAACCCCCTCGCACGACCCAACCCCTCTACCGATTCATCATCCCTACAACCCGGGCATCCCCCCGGGTCAGGCCGTGCCCCCTTCCACCGCTCTAACCCAACCCCTGACTCCCCCACTGGTGGTCAGCCAAAACAGACCTCCCATGCACCCCCCTGCGCCCCCACTGGGGAACAGCCAAATCAAAACCCTAGCATACACAATGGTGATCGGATGCCTCATACGGAGAAAGTTAACGTAGATGTTGCTGCTGTTAGGGAAACTCATACGGTTCCGGTGGGGGAAGGTCCGTCTAGGGCACCCACAGCCCCCTTGGCTTTCCGTGAAACCCTTATGCGAGATGACTTCCCATTCGAACACGTTTCCTTTGGCCATGACCTGGTAGCAGCGGGGAAGATAACCATGGTGGATAACTCCAACCCAACGCGTCCGGTGATACAAATTGGTGAGGATATAGTCCATAGGTTATGCCAGCCGTGGAGGTTTACCTTGGTGGTTAAGTTGCTTGGGCGACACGTTAGCTACACGGTTCTATTGAAACGGATCAAGGAGCTGTGGAAACCGATAGGCAAACTAGTTGTTATGGACGTACATAATGATTACTTCCTGGTTCGAATGGAAAAAGAAGAGGATTTCAATACGGCCTTGATGGGGGGACCATGGATTATCCAAGGACACTACCTAGGGGTCACTAAATGGTACCCGAGTTTCAACCCTGCGTCGCATAGCTTTGACACAATCCGGGTCTGGATTTGCCTACCAAGACTCCCAGTGGTTTTGTACAACTCATAGGTGTTGAATGGAATCGCCCAGTTTGTGGGACGTCCAATCAAAGTGGACTCCATGACTCTACATGCAGAGAGGGGCCAATTTGCCAGAATCTGCGTGGAATTGGACTTAAAAAGACCTTTGGTGAGTGACATCGTGATTAATGGCTACGCACAAAAAGTGGAATACTAGGCGATTCACGACCTGTGTTATCAGTGTGGAACGGTTGGGCATAATGGGACGGGATGTCCGTATACCATCCAACCACCTGCTGCTCCAACGGGTGCCCAAACTAATGCTCCGCCCTAGGCTAATTCTGTTGCCCCGATGCTACAACCCCAACATGCCCCAAACGGACCCCCTGCTGCAACTCCTTGGGTGGTGGTCCAGAAGAAACGACGTGCCCCACCGGCGAGATTTTTGCAAAAAGAAGGTGCATATAGGCTGGATGGAGAGAACAAGTTTGGGGCTTTGGCTCAAGAGGAAGCTTTTGAGATAGTCCACCAGGATACCAACCCCGCTATAGGTCCCCGCCATGACTCCTATGTGCAGGCGAAAGGCAAACAAGTAGAAAGAGGGGCCTCCTCCATCAAAAAAACCCGAACCCCAAAGGCACCAGCAATTACCAAGAACCCTCCATCGGGCTCCAAAAATAAGCAATCTATTGAGGTGCCTCAGGCCCCCAAAAGGGCACGTAATGACCAAGCAACCCAACCCCCCCTAGTGCACCCTATAGAGAAGCTGCCTAGTGGACGGGTTCTACCTCCATCCATTACGGGAATTCATCCAACAGCCCCTCTTGATGCTATGGATGCACAATTCCAGGCCCAGGGGGATTCTGAACTCCTAGAGGATCCAGTGCACCTTACAGACCCGCCTGACCTGTCTTTCAGGAACCCGACAGGGGGGACAATAGAGATGGAGGATTCACCTGACATGGTCTCACAGGTTAGGGAAACACCTTTGGAAGATTTGGCAGCTATGGATGTGAGCTTGGAGTCGAGCCAACTCGCCCCAGGCCTGGTTGATTCGGTTAATCTGGATTGTGCTTGATTTCTCCTTTCACCCTTGAATATTGGTCCAATGTCAGGTTCAAAAATCATAGATTGAAACTGCTTTGGAGCTGGTAGCAGAGAGTTTGAACGAATTCTGAAGGAAATGATTCGACAACATAAGCCGTGTGGTTTAGCTCTTCTAGAACCTCGCATCAGTAGGGACAGGGTTGAAGGAGTGTGTCGCCGCCTGGGCTTTTCACGCTGGACCAGGCAAGAGGCGATGGGAATGAGTGGTAGCATTTGGTTTCTGTGGCAAGAAGCTGATATGCAACTCCGCACCCTCTCATCCGATATGCAATTTCTACACTTGGAGGTGGGTATGGAGAACTCACTGCCCTTCCTTCTTACGGTGGTTTACGCGAGCCCCCAAGAGTCCAGAAGAAGAACATTATGGCAACAATTACATGATTTGGCACCGCGTGCAAATACTCCTTGGTGCCTGATTGGGGACTTTAACTCAATTGTGCATCTAGATGAGCGTACGGGGGGCTCGGGTACACTATGACATGGAGACCAGCTATTTAGTGACTTTATAAGTGATAGAGGACTCATTGATGTTGGCTTTACTGGAGGGCCTTTCACCTAGATGCGGGGTACTGACCCTCACTTCCAGATTATGAAGAGACTAGATCGAAGCATCTGTAATCTAGAATGGCGCACCATGTGGCCAGAGGCTATTGTCCACCACCTACCTAGGATACATTCAGACCACTCTCCTCTCCTGTTACAGATTTCTCCAGGGAACCGATCCTCGGTTGGGAGACATCCATTCCGATTCTTAGCCTCGTGGGTGGACCATCCTAGCTTTCGCCATGTCGTCAAAGCATCCTGGGCAAATCAACTATCTCTGATTACGGGTCTGACTAAATTAAGCTCAGAGCTACAAGATTGGAATAGAAGGGTATTTGGAAATATTCATGCTAGAAAACGGCGTCTAATGGCCCGGATTAGGGGCATTCAGAGAATATTGCCTATTCAGATTACTCCAGGGATCATAAAGCTGGAGAAAAGGCTATTACAGCAGTTGGAGAGTACTTTGGCACAGGAGGAACTACTTTGGTTCCAGAAGTCGCATGAACAATGGGTTAAGAATGGAGACCGCAATACTTCTTTCTTCTATACTTCGACTGTAATTCGACGCAGGCACAATAGAATAGAACGTTTGCAAGATGATACTGGGGAATGGATCACGGATCCAACCACTCTCCGAAGCATGGTAGTCACCTACTATAAGCAGCTATTTGGGGAAGATGAGGAATTATCAGAAGGGTGGCTCCCATCTGGATCGTTCCCTCTCTTACCACAAAGACAATTGGATATGTTGGGGAAGCCATTCCAGGGAGCAGAGTTGAGAGATGCCTTCTTCTAAATAGGGGCTTTGAAAGCTCCAGGCCGAGATGGATTTAATGCTCTTTTCTACCAGAAGTGCTGGGATGTCGTAGGGCCGACGACCCTGCGCTAACTTCTTGGTTTATTGCGTGCAGGAACCATTCCAGAAGACCTAAACTCCACCCTTCTTGTCTTAATTCCTAAGGTGCAGGGACCAGAAAGGGTGACGCAATTTAGGCCCATAAGCCTTTGTAACGTGATGTACAAAGCCATAACGAAATCACTGGTTGGTCGGCTGAAGACAATAATGCCGTATCTGGTGGGGCCATATCAGAGTAGCTTTGTCCCAGGGAGACAAATCTCGGATAATGTGGTGCTGTTCTAGGAGGCACTACATACCATGCAGACACCACGGAGAAGGCATGGATATTTTGCTTTAAAACTCGACCTAGAGAAGGCCTACGATCATGTTCGGTGGAGCTTTCTACATGATACTCTGACTGAAGCAGGCTTTCCTGTCCATATACAAGAGTTGATCATGTAGTGCGTCTCTACAAGTTCTATGACTATCCTGTGGAATAGGGAAGAAACGGATACTTTCAAGCCGTCGAGGGGTTTACGTCAGGGGGACCCTTTATCCCCATACCTATTCGTTCTCTGTATGGAACGTTTAAGCCATAGGATCGACCTAGCAGTCTAGGAGGGTCGATGGAAACCACTTTGTTTGAGTCGGAATGGGCCAAAGTTATCGCATCTATTGTTTACTGACGATGTGGTCCTCTTCGGGGAGGCCTGTAGTACCCAAATGGAGGTGGTTCGCGAATGCCTCGCAGACTTTTGCGGTGCCTCAGGACAAAAGGTCAGCTTGGCAAAATCTTCTATTTTTGTCTCTAATCAAGTTTCCCCCAAGACAGCTGGGGAGCTTAGTACTATTATGGGGGTGCCCCTAGTTTCGGATCTGGGATGTTATCTTGGGGTTCCAGCCATTCATGGAAGAGTTACCGCCAAAACCTTCCATAAGGTGATAGACCGAACAAAACAAAGACTCTCGGGTTGGAAAGCAAGGACATTATCCTTGGTAGGTAGGATCACCCTTGCCAAATCAGTCCTTTCGACAATGCCTCTTTATCCAATGCAGACATCCTCCTTACCTTGCCATGTATTGAATGGAATTGATAAGCTTATTCGCAATTTCATTTGGGGCGACAGGGATGGGGTTAGGCGTGCCCATCTTTTGAAATGGGAAGAGGTCTGCTTACCAAAGAAATTTGGAGGATTGGGGTTACGCTCTGCTTGCCAGGCAAACATTACATTACTGGTCAAATTAGCCTGGAGATTGATTTCTGAAGAAAGCAGTTTATGGGCTCGTTGTCTCTTTGCAAAGTATGGTACATTGGACTCCTTGTTGGGCGAGAGCAACGATTGGACTCCTACGGGATCTGCGGTATAGAAGGGTTTGCGTAAGGCCCTCCCACTACTGAAAAAAGGGGTTCGCAAAGTCCTTGGAGATGGAAGACAGACTTACTTCGGGACGGACATATGGCTGAATGGGGCACCCCTCATAAATCTGGCTATAACGTCTCCTCCACAAGCTCTTATATCCTTACTTGTATGGGAGGTTTGGGACCTTCGTGATGGCTGGAGATGGGATTGGATTCGCCCATGGCTCCCTAAAGAGGTGTGCAACCTATTGGTGTTGGCTCGACCTCAGAACAATTTACTCGATAGACTAGCGTGGCATCCATCAGCGGATGGGAGTTTTTCGGTCAGCTCCACCTATAATTTCTTATTTCTAGGGCAGCCTCTCGGATCAAATTGTTCGAGTGTTTGGAATTCGCTCTGGAAATGCAAGTCTCCAGCCCGCTGTACCACCTTTGCATGGATGGCCCTACATGATCAGATCCTCACTAATTGGGAGCGTTGGAAAAGGCACCTCACGCAGGACAAGGCTTGTCCCCGATGTGGCAATGCTGATGAGACATTAATCCATTTGTTGAGAGATTGCCCTGACTCTCAAGATTTCTGGAACAGATGTACAGGGAAGGGTTTTATCTCCCTAATCTTCTTCTTTATAAGTAACGTTAAAGAGTGGCTACATTGAAACATTACACTGCACTCTAAGGTGGAGAATGAGATTACCTGGTCTGCTTTCTTCATTACGACCATTTGGTATATCTGGAAGAATAGAAATGAAGTGGTATTTGCACGAGGTGGACAATCACGTATGGGAGATAGCTTGATACATCACGTTCTGGCAACATGCAGGTTGGCTATACAGGGAAAGCAGCAGAATACTCCTCGGGTGGAGGCCTTGATTAGTTGGTGTCCCCCGCCCATGGACTGGATACAAATAAATATGGATGGGTCGTCGAATGGGAATCCGGGGCCGGCAAGTATTGGGGGAGTACTTCGTGATCATACAAGAAAATGGCTTTCAGGCTTTGCAGGGAATATTGGGAAGGGCACATCTATTTGGGCGGAGCTTTGGGCGGCTTGGAAAGGACTTATGGTTGCATGACAAATGCGCTTTCGTAAAGTTCTGTTGGTCTCCGATTCAGAACTTCTGGTTAACCTGTTGCAAGAGGGTGTTGGCCCAAGCCACTCTTTATACTATCTGGTAGCTGAATGTCGGAGGCTCTTACAACTCAACTGGCTTATAGAAGTCAAACACTCGTTTCGTGAAGCAAATAGGGTGGCGGATCACCTGACGAAGATTGGCCATACTTTAAGTAATTCATTTGTTTTGTTTGTTGACCCTCCTAGTTCTTGTTCGGATTTCCTTAGAGATGACAGTGTGGGAGTGGGTTTTACACGTTATGTTCCTGGTTAAGTATGAAATAAAGTGATATGGGGCTTCCTGCCCCTCCTTCTGACCAAAAAAAAATACAACTTAAAAAGATCACTTACAGCTCCACTCATATCTAAGCAAAATGCTAATTCATTGAATTGTTACACATTTTTTAAAAAGTGGTTGTTCCAAGAAAAAAAAATGATTAATCTTATTTCATTGAGTTAGAGTTTACATATTTATATGTATAGAACTAGGAATGTAATTAAATATAGTCTAATTACAATCAATCCAATTTAATGACATAGTTGTTACTATTGCAGGTTGTTAAAAGAATGGAAAAACTTGTGCGCTAATAATTATTACTAGCCGTTATGGAGGGTGGAGAATCACATTCAGGAAACTTTTAGAGATAGGAAAAGTTTATGAGGAAACATTTTGTGATGATCAATGTAAATAATCATCACTCATTTGAGAGACTGAGACTCAAGATGGATGATTGAAAATTTTGAAAAAGGATAAAAACTAGTTCAAAATTAAAATTTTAGTACTTAGCCTATATTAAAATTTGATGGATTCTACGAATGATAGATAGTAAATGAAAAGGAATATATATTTGATCAATAGTATATAATAATTAGAAGAACATAAATATATGGACTGACTGCACTGAAAATATAAAAGTAAAATGCACTTCGTGCTCCTAAATTCTCACTAACTTTTTTCTCTATTCAACATATCTATCAACACAAACTACTTCAAACCTCCCATTTACCCACTACATTAACCCTTCTCATTTTTCTTCTTAGTATCTTATTGCTTGCAATTGAAGGGGAGACGATGAAGCCCTAACCCCTCCACATTGATATTTCTCTCTTTTTTTAAATAGATGGAGAAGTTAACATTTTTTGTTGATAATCTATCATTGCATTATGGCTGGCGTACACCAAGTTATCAGCAGACTTGCAGCAGATTGCAACAATAAGTAAGTACGAGTTTTGTCGATCTACAGAGACTGAGTTTTTCGACTACTCTAAGGTTTACTTACTTAACTAGGATCAGGTTATGAAGTTTGGTTGTTTACACAAGTGATCTAAACTCTAAAGCACAAATATAAAGCTAACAAATTCTAACACAAAGATAGATATGTTATAAAACAGAATTTCAACAACTCAAACACTCAAAATGAGCAAGATACCTAAACCAGCAATATAACCATAAGATTTAGAGGGTTTTTAGTGTATGTGATATGGTCCAAGTGAATCTAAGGTAACTAATCCTCACTTTTGCACAAGATTAGCCAAAGTTGTTCCTAAACTAGACTTAGAATGGTTGGATATGTTGACCCCACCAACCATCTAAGCTAGTAAAGAACCAACTATATGCTCAACTCCAAGGATAATCAGTAGGTCACCAAGGAGACTTCTCTCCTAGCAAGAGTACTCATCATCAAACCAACCTATCCATCAATTTTATCTCCTTTCGGTCTCAAGTTTTGACTAGCTACTAAGACTTGGTGATCAAGCAAGTCTAAGCAATATGATCAAGCACATTGATAAGAACACATACATGAACGAACATACACACCTCCATATAGTGGCTACATCAAAGGTAACAAGGTACCAAACTCATATAACTACTCACACATACTATTATTTAACATGATAAGCATAAACATAGAAAAAAGTAGAAAGGAGGGAGACTTATCAAGACTCCAAGCTCCCTCTCTTCAAGTCCACGTTCTTCACAGAGAAAAACACTTCTCTTTTCTATCTAATATAAAGTTGTATTATGTCTTGTGTCTTTTTCCAAAGGCAAAAAGCCTTAAATACTTACTAACTAATAGAATAGTTTACAAAATATCTAATCTAACTTAGCTAACTAAAATATCTAAGCTAAAATATCTAAAAGTGTTAGCCAAATTGTCCCCCATCCTTCCTGAAAGCTCTAAGCCGACTTAAGATATTTTCCCAAATTGTTTGTCCAACACTCAAATTATTTTGCTTCTGCTTGACTGGTCTCGCGTACGCCAACTTCACTTGGCGTGCGCTAGGTCTTCACGATTTCTATCCTTAAATGCAATTGGTCGTCTGAGTGAATGGTCGTTTGAGTAACGGCTAGCTGGCGTGTGCTAAAAAGGGTTGGCATGTGCCAGATGACTGTGCCTTGCATTCCTTGGGTTTGCATCCTCCTTCTCGTCCTTGGCTTCACGTGTCCGCTCAATCATCCTCCACTTCTCCTCGAATAAGCTCCTAAAAACAAGAAAACTCAATGAAAAATGATAAACTCAAAATAAACACACAATGAATAAAAACTAATACTATGACAACTAAAACACAACTAAATCAACCTAAAATACTAAGAACGATCTACTAAAACAACACAAGTAATGAGTTTTTTTTACACTCATCAAGAGGTCAAAATATTATAAAATCTCATAAATATCATGATACGACTAGGCACCGTTTTATGCTCATTTTCTCAAAATTATGGAATTATCATATTAAAAGAATCAAAATTATTTAGGAAAATTAGGCCAAGGCCCTGTAGTTTGGTTTCAATTAATTGAGTCCCTACTATTTGAAAATTACTCTTTTAGTCTATATTATACAAAATAAGAGACATTTTGTCCTCAGCTCTGACGCTCTAGTTTTTTCTAGCAAAAACTTGATTTGAAAGGACGATGCTACTCTTTTGTTAGTATTTTTGTCCAATCTCGAGTTAAAAGTCAAAATGCCCCTGGAAAATCACTCATTTTTCAGTTTTGTCCCTAAAATTACAATTCTCAATTCTCTACATAAGAATCATAATCCTTATCTCAAAGATTCTCGAAATTACCTAAAATTTACCATGGACAATTTCGAGCATAGTTCACCATTATCGAGTTCAATCATCATGCTTTATCCTTGATCATTTTTTCAATCTTATATAATGGTAATATATGTGTATTATCGTCCCCTAATCCTAATAGCACAACAGAAGATAATGATGACTATGGTAAGGAGGTGGTGCCTTCGTGGGTTCCTTATATACTCGAGTGAGAGGAAGATTCAGATTCCAAGTTTGGAAAAGATGAGGTAGTGCCTGATTGGGTTCCTGACCTATCCATTCTAAGTGAGTTGAGCCTAGAGTCTATAAAGAAAGTGGTTGACGATGAATTTAAAAAGGATGTTGATGGTGAAGGTTGTAACAAGGAGGCTGATGGTGAGGTTCATAACAAAGAGGTTGCAGAGGGAGTTTACAAGGATGTTGTTGATGCTGAGAAAGGTTACATGAGTTTTGATTTTAAAGAAATAGATCCATATGTTATGAGAATTAGGAATAGTGACACAAACAAAGAAGTGATTGTTGATATGTATGAGTATATGAGATCTAAAAAGCTGATGAAAATTAACCATATATATGAATAAGATGGAAAAAAGTTTAGTGTTGACAAGAATGAGAAGATAAAGTTTGAGGTTAGATACTAGTTTAGGAATACAATTGAGGTCAGGAATGCAGGAGGGATTATGCAGTCACATGTGGTTACAAGTTGAGGTTTATAAAGAATAATAATAAGAGGAATATAGTTGCTTGTTCTGGTAGTTCTTCATAGAAGATTCACAGTTCTATTTTAAGTGGATAATAAAAGTTTATAATCAAAACCTGGAATGATACTCACACTTGCATGAAGATAAAGTCAGGAAATTAGGACACTCCAAAATGGATTGCTAGACAAAATGAAAGTATGTTAGGAGCCAACCAAAATTTGAATAATAAAACATTAAAGACCTCTTTACAAAAATTTAGATGTACTCCACAAGACTGAAAGCTTTACAAAGTCAAAGCAATAGATAAGTTAAAAATATATGGCACACATGTGGACTTATATGCTAAACTGGATATATATTATGACAAACTTAGGACTATAAACCCAGAATTTGTTGTGATGTACAGGGTTACCAAGAGCTAATAGTACAAAAATGTGAAGTTTGGTAGAGTGTTTGTATATCTGTGAGGAGTAAAGAAAAGTTCCATTAATGGTTGCAAGCTATTTATAAGTTTAGATGGATGTCACTTAAAGGGACCTTTTGGTGTAATCTATTGATTGCGGTTTTTAAGGATGTCAATAACAAGATATTATGGGCCGTTATTGATAAAAAAATGGCTCTAACTGGGAGTGGTTCATCTATTTGTTATAATTTGTTGATGAGAATCATGCTTCTACGAAGGCTTTGTCCATCATGATTTATGGTCAAAAGGTATGAACTTGACAGTCTTACATAGTTTGTGCAAAAACTACTTCTAACTTACTTAAACTTGAAATTTTAGGGATTTGATGACCAAATAAAAGTATTTTTTGCTAACTCAAGGCATAAGAGATGTGTTAAACACATTGTAACCAACCTCTTTCAAGCTTTTAGAGGTATTAAGGCAAGAGGGAGAGAAACTACCATCTACAAGGTCCAATATAGTTAAGTATACTACTTGTGGTGTATTGGATCACAATAGAAGGTCATGTATGGGAGTTAGGCGTGTGCAAATGGTATTTGGTATTCGGTATACTAATTTGTTTGTATACGATATTTTAGGATCGATATTTCGATATTCGGGATTTAATTCAGTATGGACTTTTGAAAAATTTAAGTGAATTTTGGTATTCGATATATTTTTGGGATATACTGGAATTATTTCAGTAATATCGAAAATACCAAACTACTAAAATGTAATTTGCCAATTAAAAAACAGCTTGCCCAGGCCACATCGATATTTTATCTTCTGCCTTACCAAATAACCTCTTCTCTTCTTCTCTTCATACTTCCGTCTCTCAACTCTCTTTGAAGACAAAAAAAATTTGAGCAGTCGATGAAAGCTTTCGACAGTCCGTCCCTCCCCTCTTGGATAGTCAATGGCCAAATATTTTTCACCCCTTTTCGTCGGCAACACTCCTTCGACCAAATGCTTTTAGGAGTTCTTTGGGTCCAACTAGTATAAAAGCATTGTTATGTGTCCAAGATTGGCTCAAGAATTTTGACTTTTCTGTTGAGCAAATTGAAGCTATTGCTGAACTTAAGTCTAACTCCGATGCTCAAGATAAAATTGAAGATGGTAAGAATTAAGAACTCTTTTGGTTTAATATATTTAGTATTTAATGGTTTGATATTTTTCTAATAAATTTGTTTTGTGCTTTATTTCAGAATTGAACAAGCTCTCATTGAACTCGGATCCAAATATGACACTTACTTCTACTTCTTCCAACACTTTTGAAGAACTCGGTCGAACATGTCAATAACTGTGAAATATGGTAAAGAAGAATCTATTTCATTGTCAAAGTGTGAAACATGACATTAATGACGATATGTTGGTGGATTGGTTCTGATTTAGGTGGTAGCCCATAATTGGTTTTCGTTTGATGATGGTAATTGGGTTTAGAGTGCTAAGGTGCTATGTTATGTATAGTACTCACTAGGAGTTATAACTTTGCTGGCGTCTATTTTTTGAAGCTTCTGTTTAGGAGTTATAACTTGCACTTATCAACTTTTTTGGTATTTTTCGATATTTTTGATATAATACCTAAATTTTAATTCGGTATTCGGTATGATACCGAAATAATTTTGATTCGGGATCGGTATTGATTTTTTTTTAATTTCAGTATTCGATATATTTGATATTTGATATTGGGGATCGGTAGATATCAAATGCACACCCTTAATGGGAGTACAGATCAAGGCAAAAGAAAAAGGAAAAAGACGCATGTTAACCTACTTTAACTTGTCCTTTTTCTACATATTTAATTAACAAGTTATAAATGTAACTACTTTTCTTAATATTTTATAATAGCAAACTACTGATACAGCTAGAAAATCACATGGACCATGTGATGCTCAAGTTAGTGTTATTTTTAATGCACTTTATCTTTTTAAAAATTTCAAGTAAGGAATAACTCCACAACCCGTTTGTAGATATTACAATAAGGAGCAGAGGGTCCTATTAACATGTCATCACAGATTCTAGAAGGAGGAGTAGAGGGTCCATTTGATACTTCAACAAGCATAATTGCTCAAAGTCAATTTGATTTTAAAGGGTCAGCATATGCTTCAGTAGATGATGGAACTATAGCAAACACATCTAGACAAGCAAAGTTTGTGCCAAGGAGGAGTAGAGGAAGAGGAAGGGAAAGATTCACATGAGATGGAATGTAATTTTTGTCTACATATTTTGTGTGAGTTTGGCTGTAATATGTTGAATGCAGTTTAGATACTTTTATTTGAGTTTGTCTTAGTTGAATAACAATGCCTCGAACTTTATTATTTGACCTTGAGTGAGATACATGGATTGCTTGCGGTATCACCGACGACTTCATTCCCAATGTAAATCTTATCTAACATCTTTGACATGCATGTGCATTTATCCAACTATAGAGAACTTGCTAAAAATGTCTCTACAAATCCTAACTCCACTTATATCACCCATGTCAAGTTTTTGCTCCATCACATAAGAAATTTTCTCCTCTTATTCAAAATCCAATGAGGTGATTCCACTTATATTGTGTTCTCTACTAACTTGTAGGTGTTCATATAATCTTTTTTATTGTTTCATCACCACCATAATTGTAATGCTCCATGATTTGATCGACTAGCTCCACTATACCAACATGAGCCTTTTCAGCGTGCTTTGTCCTCACTCGCACACATACTAGGAAACTTCTCAGGAGGTCACCCATCCTAGTCCTATTTTTGGCCAAACACGTTTAACTTTGAAGTTCTTTCAGGATGTGTGCCCGAAAGAAGGTGCACATTATTGATATAGATAGTGATAATCAAATCACTTAAGTCTTTCACACAGCTCATATTATGGGGTATCACAATAATATTCTTTGCCACCTCAATAATTGCCTACAATTTTATAGTGATACCTGCTACAAGTCAAGACTCTTAATAAGATCAAATTTCTATCTAACTTCAAATTATGTCCACCCTTAGAGAACAATAACACCATCTCAAATGTTGATTCGGATATCACTTTTGGAAGTGACGTTACAAGTGGAATCATCACTCATAATCACCACATGTAAATTAACAAACTTATGAGAATCGATTGATCCTCTTTTGTGTGTCATTTAGAAAGAAGAAGCGTTTAATCAAAATTCAGTAATCATAATATTTTAGACCTGACAAAATAGAAAGAACATAACCCTCCGATTTGTCCAAATTTAAAACCATATTTGTGAAATCCGATCTTTTTTCTTCACAATCCTTAATTCTTTCCGGACAATTTTTCTTCATGCGTCTTTTTGCTCCGCACTCAAAACAACTGTTATATAATAGACAAACTCTTGAAGTACGAGAATATAAGTACGAAATATGAACCAAGTCAAGATAAAATATGTTTGTTGTGCATCTAACTACTACTAATTGGTTGACGACCGCTAATACCACCAATTACAATTTTTTGTAATAGGCTATTGGCGACATCCAACTCAATGACGATCAACAACCACCACTTTACGTCAATTTTTAACAAAGAGACTATGGATGATTTTATGAGCACTATCGATAATGTCTAAATTGTTATGTTCTTAATGTCTAACTAGACCAGCATAAGCTTAACGTCTAGCTTGAAGATGTTGTTACTAAGCAACATCTAATAAGCTGAAGAGATCGAACCAATGTATATGATGTATTTGAAATGCATGTTAGTCAAGCTGAAGATGTGGTTGAATAGGGGCTAGCATCTGGACGAGAGGATAGCGTAAAATGGGTCAATTGTAATGTTTCCGATTACCTCAAATTTATACATATGATTTTAAGTTTCCAAGGCATTAAAGAAGTTTTTTTGGGTGAATAGCTTACCCAACAAATTAGGGATAAGATTAAAGAAGATATGAAAATGGAAAAAAGGCATTATAACCTGACCTGGTCAAGCTCTAGAACGAGATAGACGACGAGCAAGTTGGCTGTTCTAACTAAAATTCTGTCGAAGAGTCTCAGCCAAAGCGCCATTCAAGTCTCTAGAGGACATCAACTTGCTTCTCTATTAGATAGAATTGAGGAACAGGCAAAAAATATCTCATACAAGTTTGAATAGGCGAAGAAAACTTGAAATATATCTCAAATTCTCAGAATGACTTTAAATGCTGAAGCTCCGCATATTCTCAAAGCACTCTTCGACTATTGGCAAAGATCAATTAATAAAGGTCTGCGATCCTCCTTGAAATTATTTGGAGCTAGATCTGTCAAAGCAGTTTTTTCATTTTTGTAATTCTCACGGAGGGTGTTTTTATAATGCTAGCTAATGTGCTTTGCCAAAATTGTGTTCATCTTTTTTTTCTTTTTTTGATTGGGTCCTTATGTGTTGTATTATTTGAGTGTAACTATTATTTGATTATTTTTAGGATTAACATAATTTTATATTCTTTAATAATTGATTTATATTAATATTAATAAAATAACTCCACATGTTAATAGCATCCGACCTGATATATTTATATAATGAATGTTGATGATATGAATGATCTGTATTGATATATATATATATATATATATATTCTAATATTATGACCTTGTATTTAATATATCGATAATATGTGATCGACTGATCGTTATTTAATAAAAAAATGTATGTTCTTGTAAAAAGAAATCCTCGTAATTTGGGAGTGGAGAAAATCCACCTATTACGACGTCGTCTTCTTCCCCAAACCCTTGGCGGGAAAATCTGAAACAAACTCCCCTTTCCTCCCCTCCACATCTTCCTCCTCCTACTTATCTAGGGTTCCGACCCAACTTCCCCTTAAGCTCTAATCAACCGTCGCCCCGACACCGGAATCGAGATGCCGACGTACAAAATTAGGGAAATCAACGTCGATTTCCCCTATGAGGCCTACGACTGCCAGCTCGTCTACATGGACAAAGTCATCGAGTCTCTCCAAACCGTAAGCTTCCCTTCGGAAAACGCCGCCGTTTCGTGTTCTCCGAATTATTTCGTTTAACATCTGATTTGTGATGTGGCAGAAAAGCAATGCGCTTCTGGAGAGCCCAACCGGGACGGGGAAGACGCTGTGCCTTCTCTGTGCCACACTGGCTTGGAGGAGGAGCCTTGGCCCGTTCTCCATCGGTAAGAAGCGGGAACCGGAATCAATGTCCCAGCCGCGGTCTGGTTCAAGCCTTCCGACTATTGTCTACGCTTCCCGGACCCACAGCCAGCTCCGACAAGTGATCCAGGAACTCAAGAGGACTACATACAGGTCAAATGGGGCCTTGGTTCTTCGTTTCTTCGTATATGTCTTATCTATGGAGTTTGTGGTTTGGTTTATATGTTTAGGGGGAAATGTGCAGGCCTAAGATGGTGATATTGGGGTCGCGGGAGCAGCTTTGCATCAACGAGGAAGTGAGGTTGTTGCGTGGGAAGGCACAGAACCACGCGTGCCGCTACTTGTGCAAACGGAAGCCAGGAAGACGCGGGTGTGATCATTTCTTTGGTGTTGATGGTAGAGTCGTCCTTTGAGCAAGCCTGTCAAATTATATTTAGGAAAATAGCGTCTCATTTTCTTATGTGCAACTGCACTCTGTCTTGCCATCCGGCAGAATAATTTTTTTTTTCTTTCTAATCATTGTGCTTGGGTTAAGCAAGTAAAGATGACTGCACTTGGTGGAAGTGTCGACTTTGGTTCGAAATCTCCTGTCAATTTGTAATTAATTTATCCTGGTAGCTTGCTTTTAGGTTTTTTAATGATTGTTTCAGAGGACAGCTCATATTGTGGTGTCAAATATTCTTTAACAGTTGGTTTTATAAGTGGTTACTGGTGGCTTATTCGAGTCCAAGCTTCTGTTATGATTAGCCATGTTTGGAATAGTTCAATGAACTATAAACGTAAGCATTCATTGTTTCAGGAATGTACTCGTAACCTGTGAATTTATGTATCTCACTGAATATGCTATTGTAGATTTTATGAGGAAAAATCCACATCTTGGAGAAGAGCCCATTGACATAGAAGATTTGGTTGATATCGGAAGACGGTTGGGACCGTAGGTTCTTTGAGCATCTACATTCTTTTGTCCCCGAAAGCATCTTTTTGGTATCACTTTCCTCAGTCGCCGTGATATTCTTCCGCTGTTTGCAGGTGTCCTTATTATCTATCTAGAGAGCTCCACATGGCTGTTGATATTCTGTTCGTTCCTTATAATTACCTTATTGATCGAAGTTTCCGAAAGACTCTTACAATAAATTGGGACAGCAGTATATTGATATTTGATGAAGCTCACAACCTTGTGAGTAAAAAAAATTGAATGTGTGTATTTTTTCTCAGAGAGAACCAATTGTCTCTCATATTTGAGCTGTTCTTCTGCAAAATCTTATGTGATTCATGCCATACAGGAAAGCATATGTGCAGATGCAGCCTCTTTTGACTTGTCTTCTGGGCTCCTGACTGCCTGCATTTCTGAGGCAAAATCGTGCATTGACCTTTCTGTTACAAGGAGAGATGAGTCCAATGATAAATCAAGGAACCCAGATGATTTTGCTATTCTCAGAGGTAATTACTAGTTATACGCACTATATGGAAGCTTATTAGATTTACATCCATCTATTACTTGTTGTCTCAATGGTATATGTAGTTTGAAGTATTTTTCAAGGACGAGTTTCTCTTACTTAGTGGTGTTCTGTCTTGCGTTTCAATTGACCTCTATTACCGTACAAGCATTTGATTAAATATTCCTGCAGCTTTACTTTTGAAGCTTGAGAAACGGATTGCTGATTTGCCCATTCAATCGAGGGACTTGGGATTGACCAAGCCTGGGCCTTTCCTACATGAATTTCTTGCTGATCTGAATATAACATATGATACTTCGTCTAAGCTCATTAACATAGTGGAGGCTGCTGTACTTCTTCTCGAGGAAGATAAACAAAGCAACACAGCAGGCAACACATGTAGGCTGGATAGCATTGCCAACATTCTTCGAATTGTCTTTAGAGAGAAGGGAAATGCCCATGCCAAATTCTATCGTGTAATATTCGAGTCACGTCTGCTAAATCTTTCAAGATTTGACTGTTATTCTGTGTGAATATATCTCCTGAAATTTGAATCACTTTTTGTTGTTTTAGGTACATGTTCAGGAGGCTAAGGTAACTACTTCCGGTGCTGAAAAGGGTAATTCCGTGAGACTAACACCCCTATGCTTTGATTGTTCAAGAACCTCATCCAAATTGTAGCATATGTGTTCTCATTACCATGCACAACCCTGATTCTAGTTGCTTATTTGGGAATCTATGGTTACTCTTCCTGTTTCAAATAGTAGGTCAAGAACTCTCGTTAGGGGGTAATATTTGTTCATGAATATAATTGGATACCGTGAATATTAGGAAGCCTGTAGTAGTACCTACTCTTACAGAGTCTTGCAGTATCAGGAAAGGTTGGATTTTCGAAATGATAACTGGGTCCTCAAAAGCTTAATTCGTAATTCTACTCAAATATTCCCTACCAGCTACCAAGTTAACATATGTTGCCCTCATAGAATAGGACCAGTTTGTGCAGTAACTTTCTGGAGACGTTGGTTAATTTTAATGACAATGCATCTGGAACCTTCTCAACATCCTCTAGAATGTCTTGTTTCCATTGCTGTTACCTGTGAGATCTCCTATGATCACGTCATCATTTACTCAACCCGGATTCTCAGCAATCCTACCATTCTTGTAATCCATAGCTCATGTATAAATCCATGTAATCAGTGTACAGAATTAATTAAGCAATTCAGAAAACCTTTTAAATTTCTCTAATGTAAATTTTGGCAATGGGGATTTACTCACTTGCACAGGCACATCAAGGGGATTCTAGCTTACACCATTTTCTAGAACATTCAGGGAATGAAAGCTAAGCTATTAATAGATATTGGACACAAGGTGGCTTTATTAATACTTTGTACATCCTCCAACGAAAGTCAGACAACCAAATATGCACATCTGGGGAAATTGTTCTCTCGCATTTGTTGTCAACTCTGTGTGCTAATTTCAAATAGAACCTTGTCTATACTTGTGTATGCATTGTACTTCAGAGCACAAATATGCAAGTTGATGTTTGATAACCAGAAGCTAAGAAAACATTTCCAGACTCAAGTTCAAGAAATTTATTAGGATGTAATGTGTGGCAGGTAAGACATCTCGGACTCTTAGTTGGTGGTGCTTCAATCCTGGAATGGCTATGGAAGCATTTTCCCAGATGGGTGTTGGCTCTATCATTTTGACGTCCGGAACTCTGTCTCCTATGGACTCATTTGCACAAGAGCTGAAATTGTAAGTCTGTTTGTTTATGTACCCGAACCATTTATGAGATAGAAGTTCTGTTATGAAGAATTCGGTTTCCCTTTCAGAGATTTTCCTATTCAGTTACAGAACCCTCATGTGATATCGTCAAGTCAGTTATGGGCTGGTCTTGTCACTGCTGGTCCTTCAGGACGAACATTCAACTCGTCTTACAGGAATCGTGATTCGCCAGAATATAAGCAAGAGCTTGGAAATGCTATTGGTATGTGGGTGAATAGTCATCGGAAGAGAAGAAGTCTATATTACTTTTATGAATGCCTGGCAGCTGTTCAGAATTGACTTTCCATTTATCATGTTTTCTTGCAGCCAATTTCTCTCGAATGGTACCTGATGGGTTGCTTGTGTTCTTTCCCTCATACTATCTAATGGACCAACTAATTGCATGCTGGAAGGAAAGGGTGAGTGATTGTGTATCATCTATATAGGTTCAAATTAGTTATCTATTATCGTGAGTGACTGACTATATGTTGTCTCTTGCCTTGATAAAGAGTCCTACTAACTCGACGACCATTTGGGAAAGAATCTGCAAACATAAGAAACCAGTTGTGGAACCTAGAGAATCATCGCTCTTTACTTTGGCAATACAGGTGCTGGCACAATTCCAACTTCAGTATTTTGACTCTTGGTTTTACTTTCCATTTTTCTTAGCTCGAAAATTACACAGGACTATATGTCAAAGCTGAAAGACGACTCAACTTCTGGTGCGGTCTTTTTTGCTGTTTGTCGTGGAAAGGTATCACCTCCATTGATCTGCTGAAAAGGCTCATAACTTGTTCCAGTCTCAGTCCTGGTGCTTTGGACATCTAGTACCCCACTAACCTAATTCTTTGTTACAAATTAACATCAGTTTAAACTGAAATTTGATGGAGATACTCCCCTCAGAAAAGAAATTTGATTAAGATATTGTTAATTTGCGGTCCAACGTGCAATTCCATCAATTGCATGTGATCTTTTTGTGTTCAATGGCTATGAACTATAGTGGTTTTTCTATTTAACGAATATTTTCTTAGTGAGTAAATAAAATAGGTAACTGCAATGAAGAAAAGGTGTAAAAAATTGATTTTGTGAATCAGTTTAGATGCTGCCTGTCAACATGAATTGTTAGATATTTCTTGCCTGATATTGAACCCCTGAAAGAAAGCTTGGACTATTTCCTTTTTTTACTGTGGCAAACTTGTCAGGTTAGTGAAGGATTGGATTTTGCTGATCATGCTGGAAGAGCTGTTGTGATTATTGGAATGCCTTTTGCCTCAAGCGTGGAACCTAAGGTCTGATTCCACACCTCTTTATTACTTGACTCTAGGGAAAGAAAAGGTTACAGTTTAGTTTTTCATTTAGCTATGTTTTAGCATAAAAGGCTCACTCATGATGGCAACCAACCTGTTTTTTATTTAGAGAAATTGGAAACCTCTTTATGAAAGCTTTTGTCATCTCCTATAAAATCTAAGCATCAATTCCAGTTAAGGTGAAGAAACTTGTTGTTGTCCGCCCCCCTTGCTGGTCAAGAGAATTAACGTTTTTATTCACAGTTGCTTAGATTAATAATTTGTCGAACATCCCTTTTCGAATTTTGGTGCAAACACTTCCGTATGTGGTAACTTTTTAGTTTTTCTTCTAAATTAGAAGCCCGAAAACATGAAGAGTGTTTGATGGCTAGATAGCAACGTGGCTAGAAGCAAACAGTTGTTGTCCTATCTTTGCCCTGATGCTTTTAGTAGATATTATTTGAGTAGGACTAGAAGTAGTTGCATCATTTTAGTTACACAAATTGCATTAATATATGTAGGACTATTGTCATTCAGCTATTCAGTGTAAATAATTAGTCGATCCTATGCCGAAGTTGCTGGTGTAGGTTCTGGTCATAGTACCCTTGAGACAAGATAAGAGCAAAAACCAATTTCTTAGTGGAATGGATTAATTGGATACTTGGAAAAATACATGATTTCTGGGTTGATGTCACTAATGTCTATTTGCCTTAGTAATCAATTGTTGTTTGCAATCATGTGAATTCTGTTGGAGAGTATCTCATATCAGAAGTTGCAAGTGGGATGGATTGGTTTATAAGATGGGAGGATCTACCTACTCACTATCTTAAGGTTTTGAGAAGAATGTGAAATTTTTTATATGGTATCAATGACAATTGCTCTAACGAGCCCATGGTCCATATGCTCGCACGACCCTCGTTTGAAAGCACGAGAGGCAGTGTTAGACCCGTGCAAACTTCAACCTGATGAGTTTCATTTGAGAGGGCATGTTGGAGAGTGTCCCACATCGAAATTGGCAAGTGGGATGAATTAGTTTATAATGTCGGAGTATCCAACTACTCACTAACTTACGGTTTTAGGAAGGATATAGACATTCCTATATGGTATCAGAGCCGATTGCTCTAACGAGCCCATGGTCCAGATGCTCACATGACCCCCATTTGAAAGCACGAGAGGCAATTTTAGGCTTGTGCAAATTTCAGCCCGGTCGACTTTGTTTGAGGGGATGTGTTGGAGTGTGTCCCACACCCACGAAGTATGGAAAGTGCCAAACATTGGGAACTACTTGGGTAAGAGTTAGGGACAGGAACAAGGAGAAGCAAAAACGCTTAAATGGGCGAACAACCCAACCCATGAAACATCCTACAGTCCTAGCTACCTTGTCATTCTTCTCCTTCAATGCCAGGAGACTGTCAGAATCAAGGTGAAGATTAGGTTTCAGCTGAGGCAGTGGGTTGATGGTTTTTAGCTAGAAAATAATGCTTTTGATCTGATCGGAAAGGAAGTGCCACATCAATCCTTACTCGACAGCAACATCCTTACTTTCCTACCCCTCGCAAGTTGTTAGTGGGATAGGCTGATTTATAAAGTGGGAGGATCTATTTATTCAGTTCCTTCAGGTTTTGGGTAGGATATGAAAATTTCTATATGGTATTAGATCCAATTGCTCTAACGGGTCCATGACTCATACAATCGCACGACTCCTGTTTGAAAGCATGAGAGATGGTGTTAGGTCCATGCAAATTTCAGTCCGATGGGCTTCGTTTGAGGGAGCGTGTAGAGAGTTTCCCACATCGAAGTTGCAAGTGGGATGAGTTGGTTGATAAGGTGGGAGGATCCACTTACTCACAACCTTAGGATTTTGGGTAGGATATGGAAATTCCTATAAACTCAAGATTTTTTCCACGTTAATCATCCAAGGATGCCCACTGATTCTAATTTGTCATCATTGCTGGACGTTGAAGTGTTTTTGTTTCAAAATAAATATTTTGAGTTGTTTCCTGGAAACACTTGCGATTTTGATATATCAGTAAACATATGGATCTTTCACTGGAACATATAACCTTTAGTGGTCCTTCATGTTGCAGGTCAGATTGAAGCGTGAGTACTTGGATAAGCAGGCACAATTGCAAAGAGATAAACAGAAGGTAAAGTGAATTTCTGCTTTGTGCATATGTTACCTAGTGCACAATTAACCTCTGGATGGTCTTCCACTCAAATTTTCACACACATAACATACAGTGTTTAACCGGAGAAGAGTGGTACAATCAGCAAGCATCACGAGCTGTCAATCAGGCTGTTGGGCGGGTAATTCGCCATCGCAATGATTACGGAGCAATTATATTTTGTGATGAAAGGTTCTGTTTCTCCCTTCTCTCTGTTCTTTGGTTGGTCACATCACGTTTTGTAGCTTTGATTCTGACGCCAACTTTCCTTCCCAACAGGTTTAGTCATTCAACTCGCCGTTCAGAAATATCTGCCTGGATACAGCCTCACATTAAAGTATGTGGGCGGACTCCTAATTGTCTCTTTGTTTTTTTAAGAGTTGTTATTAGCTCTGACATGTTCTTTTCTAGTGTTACTCCAACTTCGGTGATGTGGTGTTCACATTAAGCCGATTTTTTCGAGATGGAGGCACTCGTGGCTCAGCAAAACTTAATTTAGGACAGTCGAAAGATGCAGGTGCAATTTTTACGTGATTGTCCAAAGACTCTTGGCCAATGTTCCTTGCTTTCAGTTGCTGTTTTATATTGTTTTCTTGGCTATAACCATAAGCAATGGGCAACATGTTAACTAGTAAATATAAGTTGCAAGATGACATGGTTATCAGCCTTTTGATGGTTTCTTTAATTGAGATTCTCTTGTTCCATTTTTCTTTTACAAATAAATAGTTGTTGCTCTCTACCTTCTCCACTGCAATGTGAATTAATATTTCCCATCTTTTCTGAGCAGAAAAAGTTGGAGAAGCACAACCAATGGAAAGATCTTATATTGGTTATTCTCAGGTACACTTTATTAACTCATCGAGAATGTATCCTCATCTATGCTTTGAACATGCTTGAATTTGATTCTTAATTGAACTGTTTGCTGCCTGCAGCCCATGCCAACAAATAATGAGTTTACTCTGAAGTCATTGTCTTCGTCGCTTGTTAATAGCCAAGAGGATTCAAGCCCTGCTAGAGAAATTCCTCCTGCCAACCGTTCATCTCTTACTCCAAAGGAAATTCAAGATTTGAGAGAGAGTTTATTTATACGCACAGATGGTCAGCAGAAAGAACTTCTTCTTTCAGAGAGGAAAAGCCTGCATCTTCAATATAGTGATATATTTCGCTCGACATGCAAAACTTCAACCACAGAAATGCTCGGCAGAGAAAGTGTTCTTGTACCATGTCTTGTAAAGAAGCGCAAGAAATCAAATGCAGATTATGATAGACAGCGATATCTCAGTGGTGATGTTATTGAGATTAGTGAGGAAGTCTCAGAACCACGTGATTGTTTGTCTCATTCTTTGGTAAAACCGAAATGTCTAAGTTCAGGTACAGATCACTGTTTAGTTGACTCTCCTATATCACAGAAGGATTCCGAGATTAAGCAAGAAAGAAAGACTGAAAATGTTGGTCAGAAAAGAAAATGCCAGACGTCCACTGCTCTTCCTTCTGCCAATGAAGAAACAAGAGGATTTATGTTTTTGAGCCAGGTGCATGTTTGTTCTCTCTCTCTACACACATATTAGCTCAACTAAATCTAGTTGTCTGCTACTTTCCTGACTGTTTCTTGTTTCTTTTATGAGCATATCGTTGCACCTGAAGTCTGTATGCCTTTCAGGTAAAAGAGAAACTCAGTACTGCAGAGTACAAGGAATTTATAGACTGTGTGAAAGCACTGAAGTCAAAAGCAGTGGGAATAAACGATGTCCTGCAATCTATTATGAGATTATTTTGTGACCCTGAGAGGCTTCCTCTTCTTCACGGGTACGGTGATCTGCTTATGAGATGATGAAACTTTCCTATGTCCATCAAAGTATTCAGTTCATAGTTCATACTCTTTCTGTTATGTTCTTATGATTATGAGGATCTTGAACCATCTTACCTTGCATGTCTAGAAGTGACTTTTTGGCTGATTTACCTCAGCACCTGGCACATGTGCCGATGAACATGATATTGACACAACTTTTTATTCTTTTTGTTGCTCTATTTTTCAATATAGGAAAGTCGTTAGTACTTGTCCCTTTAGTGTTTGTAGATCACACTTCTGCATCTCTGTGATCTCCTCGTTTCCTGGTTTTGTTCACAGGTTCAGGGATTTTGTTCCTACGAAGTATCATGATCTGTATGACCATTATTATTTTGAAGCAAACCATGGAAAACTTGATGACCAGAGTAAGAAGCCCCTAGTTCTATGTTGCAACTTACTACAGATTTCTCTGCCAAATTATAGATTGCAGTGGCTGCATGTTTCTTCATCCCGCTTCCTAAGTGCTGCAGTGCCTTAGTCACATATGGCATGAATGCCCCTGAAAATATCAAAACGGTTGAACATGTTTTCTTTCGCTTTATAATGAATACACTTACCGGAGCACATACATTATTAAGTGTGTAACATTGTTACTTGTCGTGAGTCTTATTGCCAATTTTGATTCAAGTGACTTGGGTGCACTAATAGAGTTCAACTGACCAAACTCAATCTTGTTTCTCCAAGCTGACTAAACTTGGTCTATCCGGAAGTATGATGGCTGAAGAGCTGAATAATACTTTGCTGTGCTTGCTTTTGTTCTTGCATTTGTTTGCTGTCCTTGTTTTCTTGCTAAAATATTCTTTGAACACTTTAGATTGTTGGACCCTGGTCCTGGGTACTTCCCAAGTAAAAGCGACCTTCCCTTTGTGGCCAAACTTATGTCTGTTGAAAGAAAGGTTTCCCTTTTACTTACTCGAAGTTTCTTGTCTTTGTTGCAGAGAAAAAAACTGTTGGAGAATGTCCATAATCGCCAAGTGCCCTGGCCAAGTCAGTGTATGGCTCACTGCAGGGGTGTTTTGCCGCTGCATATATATCATTGCAGCAAGGATCACGAGCAATCTTAAAAAGATCAAATGGTGGAATCTGCATTCATCGAAGGGCAGATGTGGGTATTGTGTTTTAATCAATGGAATGTTTTGCCATCACTTGGATATCCATGCAAAAATATGTCCATCCTTTTCCCAGAAAAATGTTTACCTGATGCATTACATCGTAATCCAAGCAATAGTGCAGAAGTATTTCCTCCACATGAGTAAAGCCATTTTGGCATGATTTTCAACTTTTTTGGCAAACTACTGCCTGGATGGATCTGCTCCTAAACTTGCTATTGCTACCTCTTTTGTACAGCCTCAATATAGCTATCATGCTTTTGCTCACAACATTTGAACTGAACTAACAGAAATATAAATGGAATTGATGTTGTGCAAGGTGGAATAGGCTAATAGCATTAAGAAGCTTCTTTAGTGACCTGGTGAGTTATACGGTCTTCACCTGGTCAATTTGGGTCAACTATTTTACATTTTTTCCATAATATTTTGCATTTTATATTATTTGTACTTTGTGGTCTGACCGGGGAGTTCAAACAATGATCCTTGAATAAGGACGTTGTTGCGATATTTCCATTTTTTTGGGGTTGGATATGAAAATTTCCCCCAGGGAACATACACCAGACAAGGACTGATTCAAGGATCATCAGGCTAGGAGTCTCAATAATAAATAATCAACGCAAATTGGAAAAATATTCTTAAAAGTCAGTGTTGGAATTAATTATACACAGCTCACATGTGAGCCCTGAAATAGCGGAATTAAATTTACATTTTCTAAATTCTTTGTCACCGACCATCAAGGTGCCAGCGAATAGAAAGAGAGGATAAATTAAAAAGTTCGCACTCATAAAGCAAAAAAATGGTATCCCAGTGACCCAAACCTCACGTTACATACATGAAATTCTAAATTCCTTCCCTCTTCAACTTTCTCCTCTCCCCGGCACTCCTGGGGGAATAAGTCCTCTGGGATCTTGCCGGAACACGAACATGGCTCGGGTTCTGACGTAGACCCACAGCAAGATCAACGAATGCACTTAGCACGAACTTGTGTGACTTCTTGTCGTTTACGTCCAGGTAGCAAAGCAACAGCTCCTCCATGAACTCCCAGTCCACCTTGCCATCTTTACGAACCCTTGCCTCCACCATCTCTTGCATGGACCGCCGGAAGTCGTCGTACGGGCTGGGGGAGTATGTCACCACCGTGACGCAGTCCTCTGGAACCGCAACATGGCTAATGACTGTCTCCCTGTGATGAGCATCATTATCGCTCCTCCTCCGTATATTCGCAGAGGAGGAAGTTGAGAAGGGGGAGGACATAGAGGAACTAGACCCCACGGCCACATCGTCAGACGTCGTGGTGGTGGTGGCACTAGTGGTGAGGCTCAGCCTCGCTTCCTCGATGAGCGAGCTTGACGTTCCGGAGCCCACAAAGAATCTAGTTGACCCACGGAGGTTTCTCCTCGGCGGGTCAAATACAAACCTAGGAGACTCCAACGCAACACCACCACCACCAACATCATCCTTTTCACGGTCATCCTCTTGCTCATCAATGTACAAAGACTTGAAGTTCTCCAACAGGAACTTGTCAATGTCGGAGAGCGTGGCAGCTGCATCGTCACCACCATCCTTGACCTTGTCCTCCTCTTGTCTCCCCTGGTGGTCCTTATCAATGGCAAAAGACAGGGTCTTAGGGTGCTTGCAACCAGACAATATCCAGTTCTTGGAAGGGAGATGGACATGTGGGGTTGTGGTCTTGATCTTGGATATGTAGTCTTGGAGTGACCTCTGGAGTTTTCTTGGCATGTTTTTCTTCTTTCTTATTGGCTTGCTAGTGTAGTTGGTGGGATTTTGTTTGCTTCAGAATTGGTGGCAAGAGAAGGACTCAAAGTTATGGAGGAGCTAGATAGATATGGGAATTTGGAGAATAATATGTTTGGTGTTTGATTATTAACCGGCGAGTAATAAATAAACTTATATAAAAACGGCCAAGTATAAATTAAACTTAGATGTTACCAGACGTTTAGGTTGGCGTTTGTTTGCAATTGCATTAAATCAATGCGTTTGTTCTGAGTAAGATAGGTCAGGAATTTTGATTTTATGTTAAATTTATTTTTGTAATAAATGTTATTAAATAAAGTCTGACATTATTTGAACAATACAGAATAAAAAAAAATCATTAGGAGGGAGAGAGGGGGTAGATCCTCCCCAAATGATACTATAATTTCATTAAATGAAAAAAACTCTGTTTTAAGTCACGATAAATGTTAATATTTTTTTGAAAGAATTTAATGTTAATTTCGGTAAATTTTTCACATAAAATGAAATTTTAAACGTATATGTATTTAAATACTTTAAAAAATAGAAAAATATTATTTAGATATTATTTATTATATAAATTTTATATTTTCATCCATCTTATAAAACTTACAGAAAACTACGAAAATAGTAAAATTTCTTACGAAATTGTAAGTACTATTTATTATCTTTGACAATTTTTTGATGACTTAAAAAACGAAATACTTATAAATACAAAACTATGATTTATTATAGTATATTTCTTTTAACTTGAATATATAAAAATTATATTTTAGTTATATATGATTTAGTACTCAAAATATTAATTTGTAACGAAAATAAGCTATTACAATGTATTTCTGTACGTAATTGTTTTCCTGGATCTCTGCAATAAGTTTTATATTGTAGCTGTATTTTCTTTAACAAATATAAAAGCGAAATCTAATCTTTAATCTGAAATAGACGTTGCAGAGAATGGGCCTTATTAGAATCAAAGCCCGTCCTTCTCCGGCCCATTATCCTACTTCCTCAGCTGATCCCCCGCGCTCGCTAACAGAAAATAACTAACCGCTGAACGAGAAATCGAG
>SOPF01027243.1:0-70019 GCA_012979155.1 Hypericum perforatum | reverse complement strand
ATGTGTGTTTGGCAGGCAGGCGAGTAGGTAGTTCTGTCGAGAATCCCACATCGTTCAGTGCGAGTGGGATGTACTAGTTTACGAGTGTTGAAAATTCACCAACCTATTATCTTAAGATTCTGAGTTGGATACGAAGATTTTAACCAGTTGATCGGCCGAATCTGTTATTTGATCAATGTCAAACACGGAATGAACTGTAGTTTGGATGAACGACACATTGAAGTTTGGGATAATCAGCTTAGATAGTCGCTCTCTGCATTGTTGTTGGGATTGGCCGTTTGAATGGGTTTCTAAATGGCTGGCACTTCTGTAAGATGTAACTAATGGATTCACTCTATAGTGTTGTCAGTCTGGTTCTTCGATTTCTGTCTCATCTGCTTTTAGGGTCAGGGCGATTTGGTTAGGATCAAGTTGGATAATAGTGTTGAATTTCATAAGTAATTTTGTGTGTGTTCATGTTGCAGGCTCTTCTTGTGCTCGGGTCTGCAGCTTTGAAGCTCTGCAGATTAGTTATGGTTGTTCCTAGGTTGTTGTTCTTTAGATTGCTCCTAGTTACTAGTTCAGTTCTGTTAGTTAAGGGGTTGTCCTTCTATCTACTTTTTCCCTGTAATTCTGTTGGGAAACTAGCCGTTGCAACGGCTATGAAGCTGTCACTTCAGACAGCTTCATCTTGCTTTCTCTTTGCCTTATATACCTCTTAAATGAGATGAATAAAATTAATGCAGTTGAGTTCATTCAAGTCTTACCTTAACTGTTTTCACATGGTATCAGAGCATTGATCCAAAAAAAACCAGAAAATGTCCACCAACCAAAACCCAGAAACTGTAGCTTCTGCAGAAAACATCACAACCAGCACCACAAAAAGAATTACTGCCTTTGAGAGTGAGAGTAGCACCCACTTAAAGTTCACTCCTACTCTCTTCAATGGGCAAAATTACTTGTCATGGGCAAAAGCTGCCACAATGACATTAAACACCAAGCACATGCTTGGTTATGTCAATGGCAAAGTTACTTCTCCTCTTGATAAAGAGAGTGAAGAATTTGAAGTGTGGGAAGCAAATGATCAACTTGTAATAAGGTTGATTCATAGTGCTCTTGAGCCTAAGGTCTATGATATATTTGCTCATGCAAATACGTCAAAAGATCTTTGGAATGCTATGGAAAAAATGTATGGGAACAAAAAGAACCTGTTTAAGGTTTATGAGCTCAAGAAAAAACTTGCAAATTGCAAGCAAGGAGATGTCTCATATATTGAGCATCTTGGAAGAACACAACAGTTGTGGAATGAGCTTGAAATTTTCAGGCCTCCCACTTCTGACATTGCTACCATTCAACTCAGGCTTGAGCAGGACAAGATATTTGACCATCTTGCCTCTCTAAAGCCTGAGTTTGAAGGCTTGATCGACCAAATCCTCACCTCCTCTGAACTCTCTTCTTTTGAAGATGTAAGTTCGAGGATACAAGCTGAGGAAACTCGCAAGAAAGTCATGCCCAGCCCTAAACAAAAGGAAGAGAACACTGATGCAAGTGTATTTTATACTAACCAAAACAGGGGTGCTCTTAATAACAGGGGCAACTTCAGGGGAAGAGGAGGAGGAAGGTCCAACAACAGCCGCATCAACACAAATCTGTTCTGCGAGAACTGCAAGAAACCTGGACACACTCAAGACAAGTGTTGGTTCTTGTATCCTCACCTTCGACCCCAGAAGCAACCTACTGCTAACCTATCTGCAGGAAGCATTGCTGAGTCTTCTTCCAAAGCCTCTCAGCAAAAAGAACCACCTAAAGCTGATGCTTCTGCAGTTGAGCTGATCGTGCAACAAGTTCTACAACAGTTGCGTGGCTCGAACTTGATGCTCAATCAGAACAATGGTCAAGCTCCACCAGAAGAACATTCCAGTCCAAATCAACAGGACTTCAGCAACTCCAGGGGTAACAACTCGATTCACTCTTACTCTGCTTTCAGTTTTAAAACTGATAAGTGGATTGTAGACTCTGGTGCTAGCCACCATATGACTTTTGATCATGCTGATCTGATCAATATGAACTCTGGTTCTAGTAATTTAAACATTTCTGTTGCCAATGGTGATCTCTTATCTTTGTCTGGTCAAGGTGAAAAAGTGTTTTTTTCTCAAAAAAACAAGTCAAATGTGTTGTACATTGATAAACTCTCTGCAAAACTAATGTCTGTTAGTGAAATCACTAAAGACTTAGGATGTAGAGTGATCTTTAACCCTACTCATGTTCTATTTCAGGACATGAAAACAGGGAATATGATTGGTAGAGGAAGATTGTGCAATGGGCTTTATGTGGTTGATGAATGGGATGATCTCTTGCTTGCATCCACTCAAAGAGATCGTGTTGCTTTGAGTGCATCCACACAAGTGACCCCTAAAACCTGGCACTTTAGGCTAGGACACCCATCTGATGTTGTTTTGAAAAGAATTTTGCCTTGTATTCAGTCTATTGCTCACAATTGTACCAATTATAAGCTTGCGAAAGCCACTAGACTTGTGTTTCCAAATTCTGATACTGAATACAAGGAGCCTTTTGAGCTTGTGCACACTGATCTTTGGACTTCTCCGTGTACCTCCTATGATGGATTTAAATATTTTGTGACTTTCATTGATCATTTCACAAAAACCACTTGGCTTTATCTTTTGAAAAACAAAACTGAGGTTCTTGACAGATTTCAAGAGTTCAAAAATATGGTCTCAACTCAGTTTCACAAACAAATCAAGATCTTAAGATCTGACAATGGAACTGAGTACACCAGCATGTCTGCTTTGCTAAAAGAGTTGGGCATTGTGCATCAAAAATCTTGCACTTACACTCCTTAGCAAAATGGAGTGGCTGAGCGAAAGAATCGTCATTTACTTGAAGTTGCTAGGGCCATTAGGTTTCAAATGAATGTTCCTAAGTCCTATTGGTCCGATGCTTTGCTCACTTCTTGCTATTTGATTAATAGAACCCCGAGCAAGAACTTACAGTTCAAACCTCCTCTTGAGATTCTTCTGCAAAGACCTATAAATCTGGACCACCTCAAAATATTTGGATGTGTGTGTTTTGCCCTTGTACCCAGTGTGCGTAGAGACAAGCATGACCCTCGTGCAGAAAGATGTATTTTCTTAGGCTACTCTACTGCTATAAAAGGTTACAAGTGTTTCAATCCAAAAACAAAACAAAAGTATATCTCTCGAGATATCACTTTTGCTGAATCTGAAGCTTTTTATGAAGCCAAGCTATCTGCAGAAACTGCTGTTGAGTTTCAGGGGGAGACTCAAGTGAATGAGACCATTGACATAAACAGAGTGAGACCCTCATATCAAGACAACAAGGCTGGAAACTCAAACGCAAATTCTGCAGATCAAGATTCTGCAGCTCAAGAGCATGATCATGCAGAGACACAAAGAACCCTGGAAGAAGAAGAAAACGAAGAAGGAAGAGGCTCTGGAAACAGGACAACCTCAAATTTTTATCCACTTGTCTATCACAGGAGTTCCAAGACACCAAGAAGCAGATTTGGAAACAGGGAAGAATCAACCACATGGACATCTGAGATCAATGAACAGACTCAAGACAAAGAATTAAGAAGATCTCAGAGGATCCAAAACAAAAAACCTGTGAACTACAGGGTCTACAATGTTAAGTTGTACCCTATGTCAAGGTATGTGTCGTATGACTCCATCTCTAGAAAGTTCTTATGCTTCCTAACTACCATTGATTCAGAAAGAGAACCAGCAAACTACAATGAAGCCAAGAACTTCAAGGTATGGCAGAAAGCAATGGATGAAGAGCTGAATGCCATTGAAAAGAACAAAACATGGATCCCTGCTGACCTTCCTACTGGTAAGAAAACTGTTGGTAGTAAGTGGTTGTTTAAGATTAAGTACAACAATGATGGGTCTATTGAGAGGCATAAGGCAAGGTTAGTTGCAAGGGGGTTCACTCAAACACCAGGGATAGACTATTCTGAGACCTTTGCACCTGTTGCAAAGATGAACACCATCAGAGTTTTAATCTCTGCTGCTGCAAATCAGAATTGGCCTCTTTACCAAATGGATGTGAAGAATGCCTTCCTCCAAGGAGACTTGGAGGAAGAAATCTTCATGGACCCTCCTGAAGGGCATCCAATGATCAAGTTAGGCAAGGTTTGTCAACTCAAAAAAGCCATTTATGGTCTTAAGCAGTCCCCTAGAGCTTGGTACCATAAATTGAGCAAAGAATTGATAAGCCTAGGTTTTCAGAAATGCCATGCTGACAACACTCTGTTTATCACTAATTCTGCTAGAGGAAATGTTGTTGTATGCATGTATGTGGATGATATTATTATCACAGGGAGCAACCTAAAAGGAATTGAGCATGTCAAGACTGCCCTTAAGAGCAAGTTTGATATTAAAGATCTTGGCATGCTCAAGTACTTTCTGGGTATTGAATTTGCCTATTCTACTGAAGGAATTCATATGTGTCAAAGGAAGTACATTTTAGATCTACTAAAAGAGACAAAAAAACTGGAGTCCACTCCAGCTGAGACACCTCTTGAATCAGGTTCTATTTTCTCCTTGACTGAAGGTACACCTTTGCCTAATGTTCAAAGCTTTCAAAGGCTGGTTGGTAAGCTCATTTACTTGACTATAACTAGGCCTGAAATTTCATATGCTGTTAGTCTTATAAGCCAAGCCATGCATAGTCCTAGAACCAGCCATGTCCTAATCACTGATCGTATATTACACTATCTAAAGTCTTGTCCTGGTCTGGGTTTAATGATGAGAAGAGCTGGTCACATGGACATTACTGCTTTCTCGGATGCTAGCTATGCTACTGCTCCTGGAAGTAGATCAACGAGTGGGTTTTGCACGTTTGTGGGAGGTAATCTAGTGACCTGGAAGAGTAAAAAACAAACTGTAGTATCCAGGTCATCAGCCGAATCAGAATATAGGGCTATGGCCCTTACTGCTTCAGAACTGATCTGGCTAAGACAGCTTGTTTCTGCTCTTGGTTTTCCTCCCATACAACCTATGAATATGTTTTGTGACAATCAATCAGCCATCTATATAGCTGCTAATCCTGTGTTTCATGAAAGGACTAAGCACATTGAGGTTGATTGTCATTATGTGAGGGAAAAGGTTCTCAACAAAGACATCTCTACTCCTTATCTCTGCAGCAATGAGCAAATTGCTGATATATTCACTAAGGCTCTCAAGCCTATTCAATTTCATTATTTATGCTCCAAGCTTGGTCTATACAATTTGTATAAGCCAAGCTTGAGGGGGAGTGTTGAATTTCATAAGTAATTTTGTGTGTGTTCATGTTGCAGGCTCTTCTTGTGCTCGGGTCTGCAGCTTTGAAGCTCTGCAGATTAGTTATGGTTGTTCCTAGGTTGTTGTTCTTTAGATTGTTCCTAGTTACTAGTTCAGTTCTGTTAGTTAAGGGGTTGTCCTTCTATCTACTTTTTCCCTGTAATTCTGTTGGGAAACTAGCCGTTGCAACGGCTATGAAGCTGTCACTTCAGACAGCTTCATCTTGCTTTCTCTTTGCCTTATATACCTCTTAAATGAGATGAATAAAATTAATGCAGTTGAGTTCATTCAAGTCTTACCTTAACTGTTTTCACAAATAGCGTCCTAGTTTCCTAACTGGTCGTCTTTAGCCTTATGCTCGGCCTGTGCACAGTACATGAATTTATCTCAAGATACTGTAATGTGTCATGATTTTTGCGACATCATTATAGAGTTTGCATGTAAATCGGCATGTTTTCCTGACCGGAATTCTTGTTGCGTCTGAAACATGCAAGGAAATGGATCTATTGGAGCCCTGTTAAGGTAAAATAGAAATATGAAGTGGAATCATGGGCGCATTTTATGCGAGTTGGAATTGTGTAAGAAGGTTGTGTTGGTTCTGTCCAATTTAGAGTGTACCGGGAACCAACTTCTTGTCTTTCAGTTAAAAATTAGATATTTACTTTTTCAGATTAAAATATGATTCTACTTAGAAATGTGTTACTGATTTGCTTCTGTTGCAGCTGGTACCGAAGATGCTGATGGTATCTCTACTCGGGAGTCTTTTAATGATAAGGCCAAAAATGAGGTTTCACAACCTCTTGGATTGATAAAAAAGGAACAATCTGGGGTCACACCATCAGGTCAAGTGTCATCTGTTCGTCCCAGGCTTTTCTCGTCCAAGAGAGTCAACGCCTGCATTCTATCTTCACAAAGAACGCGTGCTATCTGTTCTCTCATCATAGCATCGCTCGTCGTAGTATCTTATGTTGACTATCCACTTATCGGAATCAACGTCGTCAGATCGGAGAGCATCATAGCCTACAGGCCTCTTTATATGCTGCTCATCACTGAAGTAACTATTGTGATCATCCGCATCTTTCGGGAGAAGATCAGCAGCCCCGAAGAGGCCGAGGAAGTGGAACTGGTGGCTGCGAATAGAAATGAAGGGGATAACTGGAAAGACGCGGTCAGGCTCATGGAGAGAGGTCTGGTTGTCTACCAGGCTATCCGTGGCATCTTTATTGACTGCAGTGTTTATTTAGTCATAGTAATTTGTTTCCTCTCCCTCGTATAGACAGGCTACCGGTAAGGTGAATAAATGTAAGCAGCAGGTCACATCTAACTCATTAGTTTGTGTTCATATTTTGATTTATTGCAGCCAGCAGGCGCTCGAGGTTGTAAAATAAGAACTTGTTTGTAAGAACCTCATTTCATTTTTTAACGTAGCCAGTATGTACAAATGAACGGAAATGTTAAATGTTAATTCTTCATTACAAGAAACGTTCTGGAGCCATGCATTGTCTACCAGTTCTGTTCGCCTTATCACCCGAAGCAACACCAAGTTTTCCTCTTCTCTTGCATTTCATTGTTTAGGTTCAGTCCAGTATGCTTTGACGGGTGAGTTTGCGCTAGTCTCTTTGCTGCAGATGGTAAAATGTCAGGTAAACAAATGCAGACCATAATGGTTACGAAACTTAACTAACTGTGTATATTAGCTGCTAAGTCAATCTTAGGTTCTTTTGTTGCGAGTTTTTTTCCAATATGAAGAGAACATCGAATTACCTATTTCATAGAAAAGCTCGTTTATGTTTTGTGCAGTCTTTGCAGATGTTTCAATGAAAAACATCCCGTTTTCTTCTGCAAGATGCTCACCCTCCTGCAGAAACATAGGTAAGTGAGATAGAAACTAGATTCGAACTTGGTAATTATAGTGAAAGCCTTCACAAGCATATAGAGCGGCCGAATCGAGATTCTCCTATTCGATGAACAGTTTTTTCCTAATCGAGATGCTATCAGGTTTAATGAGCAGCAAGGAAGAAAAGAGTAATGAAGAAGTACCTCTATAGGCACTTCTCTCTTGTGGTCTAAATCAGATTTGTTAGCCACCAGTGCCATAACCAAATTAGCAGTTCCTAGCCATCACAACATGGATGATTTTCTGTTATTCATATATAAATTACAGCTTAATCTTACTTGAATACAGGATCAGTGCATAGATTTTGCAGCTTCGGGCTTCTGTTCGGAATTAGATGCTCTGCTTGCTGCTGAAAACTTTTAAACAGTTATCAGCGCGTGGCCTTACCTTGTCTTTGCAACTCATGAACCCATTTTTTGGCTCTTGCTAGCGAGTCCTGCAGAATTGTAACCAAGATTTTTGTTAGTAACAGCAATGAAGCATTTATTGGGATGAAAGTCTATCATTTCGACATTGTGCATTCCATCCAAGCTCACATGAAAACAGGACGACGCATAAGTAATCACTAAATTTTCACAAATCTGGGGAAGCAATCCGTCTGCTTAAGGACAGGTAGAAGAATGTGGTACCATGCTGGAGATATCGTAAACAACTACAGCTGCTGCCGCACCACGGTAGTACATAGGAGCCAAGCTATGGTATCTTTCTTGTCCTGCTGTGTCCCATATGTCAAACTTCACAGTTGCTTCAGCTAATGACAGTATCTGGGTAAAGAAAGCTGCTCCCACTGTTGGCTCCTGCACGACGAACAAACGCCAAAGTTCATGTTAACGAAGTCATTAGCAGACAGGAGTAGGCAATGCTAGTTTCCGGACCTGGTTCTCAAAGAATTGGCCTTTTACAAATCTTATTACCAAGCTGGTTTTCCCTGTTCCCATATCTCCCAAGAGAACCTGAAAAGACGCATGCTTTAACAATCAGTAGCAACATAAACAGAAAGTTTGTGCTCTTCAAGTTTCAGGCAACAATGTACTAATCAAAAGACTTGAGCATTAATCTCTTCAGTTGTGAAGATCCATGACCATGTTCCATGCCTCTTTCGGTTCAAAAATGATTGGAGAAAACGGAAACTAAGCTCCCGCTAATCATGACAGATTACCCATCGTGAAGCGACAGACGATTTTACAAATCTGCAGAGATCATCTGCACATGGATTCTATCACCATAACTAATGCACCTACATCAAACCTATCGAATCGGCCATTAGCTATGCATTTGTCAGTTCACAATCAATTCTCACCATCTCACTGGATCCTAGATCATATAACACGGATGGAAATACCAAACTCCTCATCTTCAGTCAATCCATAAAAGGGTTGAAACAAACAAGATCACAAATAGATGAAGACGATAGGGACAAAATCCAAACAAAAAAGGGAAGACATACCCACCAGCTTGGCTTGGATTATCTTGCTCCCAGGTCTAGCCATCTCAAAATGGAAACCCTTTTACCAGCGAGGATAAACAATCCAAGAATCACAAGCACGGGATTTTATTATTTAACACAACGGAGGAAGGCATAAAAAGTTGGTGAAATGGTTGGAAACAAGGAAACCGGCTTTACAAGTAAGGAGAATGGGACAGCAAGAGAAGAGAAGAGAAGAGAAGACTTCATAGTTATGGAGGAGGAATGGTAGGTATTGTACTATGTTACCGGTTTTTTTAAACAATTTGAATGGTAGTTGAAGTTGCCGTACTAATTCCGTTGTTACTAGCATTTTTTTCCAGACCGGAGTGGCGGCTGGCGTTTAGTTTTGGGCCCGTCCATGTTGGTATCCAAGTAGGAACCTCATTTTCCGGTGGTTCTCGTAATAAGCTGGTATCATTCAAATCAAACTCATAACATTTTCAGGCAATTCAAGTATTATATTATAAATGGGACTAATTCTTATTAGTAATTGTTTGTGTTGTCATCAGCTAATAATAATATAGCCCACCTATAAAATTCTGTCACGCTTGTGGCTTGGTGGAGCTTCGCGGAGGAGATCTCCGTTCGGTTGAGCCGAAGCTCCCGATGACGAGATCTCCTGATTTCGATGATGGCAACCCATAAAATCAGTATGCCTGTGTACGGAACAAGTCAGGGAGTATTTAGAAGTCGGTCTTTGGCGTTAAAATGGCCGGAGTTGGCCGGATTTTGGGTTTGTTTGATTCGAACGAAAATCGCGATTTTAGGGTTGGGGTTTTTGATTTAGGAATGCAAAATTATAGTTTGGTCCCAAAACTTACGCGAAAAAATCGACCTAGTTCGAACAAATATCCAATTCGATCCTCAATAGATAAAATCAGTTTACAAATAAACCCAAAATCAATCTGATTAACAAATTAATCAAGATTAACGGAATATTAACTCAAATCTTTTGAATTAAATCATCAACAACATACATGAACAAGGTACAAACCATGTTCTGATATCAATTATTGATCTTATGTGCATAATTAACAATAATTACACAAATAAACCATACTTAATTAAACACAAATTAAGCTTAGGAAAAGGCCCTTACTTGTTGAAGCGATGTCCTGGGCAGTCCCACAATGTCGTTAATGAGTTATCGGTCGAAGTCCGATCACGAACGAATCGAATCGGAACTTAAATCCCACGATTGGGCCTATTCGTAAATCTATCAAAACTTTCAGTGACTAAATTGTAAGTTTCTTTTTCTGAGTGGATAATTACGTTTCAATCACCTGGGATTTCGTATTTATAGCCAATTGGTCCTGCCTGCATCACCTGTTTGCTTGGCACCACGTGGCACCAATCAGCGGCATGCTTGCCACGTGGCGCCAAGTGGCAGCTCACTTGTGGCCGTGACGTGGTCACACGTCAGCGCTGACGTCAGCACTGATGTGGCCACACGTCAGCACTGACGTCAGCACTGACGCAGAATCCCTGGTGGAGGCTGATGTCAGCCCGGTCAATGGACTGGGCCGGTCTGTTAACCAGCCCAATGAACCGGCCCAATGGGCCTAGTCCAACAACAACAAAATCAGCGAATCATCGATTCCTATAATCGATTCTACAAGTTTTTCTATTGATGAATTTTTTTATCCGTGGGACTCAAGATCTATAGGATGTGCAAGGTTATAATCTCTGGGTATTTTTCTTAAAGGAGGTTAATTTGACAGAAAATAATGAGGGTTGTATCTGTCTGAGTCGAACGAAAAACCGCTGAATTTTTTCCTCTATCAAATTCACAAACCTGCAAAACAATTTTTGACCATCTCAGCCAAAAGCCGCTAAAAATCCTGCGGTTCCACCTTTTATTCTCTTCAATTGAAATATTCACTTTTATTCAATTCAAATTATTAATAATACTTGAAAGCCGCGATACTAATACTTGAAGATTTTAATACAATTGAAATTAAAATCTAGCGAAAACGTGATTTTCAATTGAAATCTTCAATTGAAAGCCGCAAGATTTATCAAGGTCCCACCTTGTATTAATTTCAATTGAAAATCACGTTTTCCTTAGATTTCAATTGAAGATTTCAAATAAAATATTTGCGATTTTGATTCAAAACTGCAAAAATTCTTACGATTTTAGAAAAAAAAATGCAATTTTTAGCATTTTTAAAATTTGTCTGACCCGAGACAAATAAAACAATTTCTAATAACTCTATTTTGATTATTTTCGGTCAAATCAACCAACTTTAAAAAAAAGTACTCATAATCTTTAAAGTTTGATAATATTCGATCCCCATCCTCTTAGCCGCTTAGATCAGACATTAACTTCAATAAAAAAATCAATAAACATCAAAATAAATGTAAAAGAATCTTCATTTGCAGTGTTAAGTACAACAACAACTCTATTCTGTGATCAATCTCTTACAATATCCTCCGGTGCAATTTATCGACCGTACAAATTATTTATTTACCGGATCATATCACTATTATTAGATATCGTTTATTTAGAGTCTTACCCATATTTAATTAGGATCTAAGTCTAGGTTGGATCTAACTATGAATAAGTATTCATGCCATCACTACTAGAAATTGCTCATGGGTTTCCGATTAATTTCTATCAAATCCCAACAGAAGTGGTCCAACATGAGTTGGAATAATTCCTTTGCAAATATATTACATATATAAAAATAATTATTGCCGGCTCAAATTAGAATAATGGTTCATTTAGTACAGAAATTCAGGAAAAAAAATCTCCTTTCCGTCATCGTTCTCTCTGTTTCTTCATCTCCTTTATTTCTCCTCAAAACTTTCGATTCATAACTTTTTATCTGCGACACTCTAATGACGATAGCAACAACATGAAATGACATCCAGATTCGTCCTCACGAGTCTTACATTTTATTACAAAAATGTACAGCTAAAGAAATTTCCTCACAAAAGAACAAAAACATCAAAGAACAACACGACAAAATAATGGTATAAGCACTACCCCACCAAAATAACGATGTAAACAAAATAATGATCTAAACCCTAAAAAAACACTACCCCACCACTTTACTAAATCAAATACTTACAGAGAGTTAGTCCAAATAATACAAATTTTAGATTAATGAAATTTTTGGTTCAAAATTTTTGTTGTCTCAGAGTTTCATAGAATATTCAATAATATACGATTTTAAATAAATAGAATTTAAAACTAACCAAGATTATTAAAAAAGACGAAAATAAAAGTTTAAGCAAAACTTTAGAGTTTAAAAGATACGGATAATTTGGATATTATTAAAAAAAAATCGTTTTACGATAAGATTCGAGGGTGACAAATTCAAAATATGATTGATAGTGTGAAATTGACAACATATATAATACAAAAACTTGAACTCTACTTTAATGTCCTCCCACCAAACATTCCTTTACTCTCCTCCAACATGTCTCCCTCCCACCTTAAACCACCACCCGATCACTACTACCACGCGCCACTCCGGCCCGACCACGACGACCAAAACTACGTCGTTTTACCCTCGTACCACCCTCCTTACCCTAGTAAAAAACGAACCACCAGCTTCCTCCTTCTCGCCCTCTTCGTCTGCCTCCTCGTCTACCTCCTCTGGCCGTCCGATCCGGCCCTCAAGATCGTACGCCTCCGCCTGAACAAATTCCGCGTCCACCCCTTCCCCTTAACGGTTGACTTTGCCGTGAACCTCACCCTCAAGGTCCGGAACGTCGACGTTTACTCGCTGGACTTGACATCCCTGGACGTGGACGTCGGATACAGAGGGAAGAGGATCGGGCACGTGAACTCCGGCGGAGGGCACGTGAGGGCGATGGGCTCGTCGTACATTGACGCGGAGGTGGAGATCGGCGGGCCGGAGGTGGTGTCTGAGTTGGTTTACTTGGTCGAGGACTTGAGCAGAGGTGCGGTGGTGTTTGATACTGTAGCCGAAGTCACTGGGAAGCTTGGGCTTTTGTTCTTTGCGTTCCCTTTGAAGGTAAAACAAATTAATTCCCAATATTTTTAATATTCAGAATCAGAGCTCGATTTTTTTTTTTGTTAAGATGTGCATTTCTCTAAGTTTATCTTAATTTTGTGGGTAAATTGCGCTTTCAACAGTTTAAGAAGTGATTTTTTTCAATCCATGAAACTTAATCCAATACTTAATTAAATAAATTCAAAGAATATTATCTTCTGCCGCATCAACGAGTAAAATTTCCATTTATTTTGGACCCATGGTGATAACAAATTATGTACTAATGATAGGTAATTTTAAATCTTGACTTCTTTTTTTTTTTTTTGTAAACAATCTTGACTTCTTTTTTAGAAAACATGTGAATGCTGAATATATATTTTGTTAAATAAATAGACCGAATACTTAATAAAATAAATTCAAAGAACTCATTATTATCTTCTACGGCATCAAAGAGTGATATTCTCTTATACGTTGAGACCCATATTAAAAACAATGAACGTGCTAATCGTAAGTACTATTAATATCGACTTTTTTATTATAAATATTTTAATGTTGAATATCAATATTTTAAAATGGATCAGCAGATCTGAATTTTGATTAGTTAGATACATCTATCAAGATTCTGTTTACTCTGTTGGAGTCAGTTTAATTATAAATTTTATCTGTAAATAAAGATTATGTCTCGTGTGTTTGTTTCTTCTGTTCTTTGCCAGACGAAGATGTATTGTGAAATTCTAGTGAACACAAAAAATCATACAATCGGTCATCGAAATTGTCATCCTGAGGTGATTATGACTTTCCCTTGACATGTCATTTATACATTAAAATCCTGAATTGGTCCATAATTAAATACGAACTTAGTACGTTCTCCCCAATTGATGAATTCTGTGCTCTGTGTTTTTCATTCTAGAGATGAGATATTGCCATTGGATCGTCAACACAACCAAGCTGCTTCCAAGAGCTGAAATATGTGATTAGTATTTTAATGATGTCCAAATTTTATGAATTAATGTTTGTACATATTTGATTAAAATTTAGCTCAAATTGGTACCTACTATTTTAGAAGAGAATGTAAAGACCGAGAGTCAAAATTAGAGAGAAATCAAATTAGCTCTCGTAAAATCATCACGACGTATTTTGTAACCTTTGATATTCAAGTCTATTTAGGGGTGAGTTACCGTATCTTATATATTTATAAGATTTGGACAAAAAAATCCATTACCAGCTGCAGAAATGGATCATCACTCCAACCTACTAACCCACTCGCACTTTAATTGGTAGCTACCAAAAAAAAAAACCATTGGATGAACTTGGATATACAATAACCACTCACTATTTATATCAAGCCTGATGAATCTGAAGAATGAGAAGCAAAGTTCTCCCCTACTAACCAACTCGGGGTAATCAAGTTGGACAATGGCCCCATCTCTAACCTGTCTGAAGACAGAAGAATCTTACGATTTCAAGCAGATACGAATCTGTCCACATTTAACATTGTGATGAGATGGACGAGTATGGTACTTGGTCTGGTTGTGCATCTGCAAAGATATATACAAAACAAATACACAACTTTTGTCGCATGAAAGAGAACAACTGCATTTTCTCTCTGCAACAGAACGAGTGATTTCGATCCTCATTGTGACGAGGGGTAATATATGAACCAATCATCAATTTCATGTTCTGCAAATCGATACGAGTAAAGGAAAATGAAACTAAATTTTGCATCGGAAAAGCGTGAATCCTGATGATCCTGAAATTGAATAGCACGAGAGTAAGAATAACTTTACTTGTCAAACTTGCAACCGTAGAGCACGAACCATGTCATATATAAACATCATCCTGAGAGTAACAATGGACATGCAGGAGCCTTAATTAACCACAAATATTACAGAGACTATCACCTATACCAGAACAACTATATTTCTTTACCGTTTATTTGAGTACTTTACTATCAAATGATACAAAATTACAAATGGGCACATGTATACAACTGCACTCAAGCTTTTCTTGGCATTTGAGTCCTGGAACTCAATTTCCTGTACATGTCTGAGAACGTTTTAGAAATATCCGCAATGGCCATGAAGAGCTCGGGTAAGCGGGTTTTAAGGCTTGACAAGGATTTCTCTCTTACCTGAAGGCACATCTTTTTGTGGTCTTCTTCCTCTTCTTCCAGGCGTTTCTTCAGAGCCTCCACTGCAACCTGTCTCTCTGCAACGGCATCCTTGTGAGGGTTCTCTTCTGTCTTATCAGGATCCAATTCATCAGGGATTCTTCGCTGCATATATTTGTTGTACCAGTCTTCGAAATGCCTAATCTTACGATTTAGTTCCCTTCTTGTTTCTTCGACCTTCTCCTTTTTTTTCATCTCATCTTCTTGAAACTGATAAATGGAATGAATAACAGCAGCAAAATTCTTAATGGCACTTCTTGCACCATCATCTTGGAGTGTGTCCATAAAACCATCCCATGCAGCAAGAAGATCCAGAATCGGAGGTTTCTGAATCCGTGGTGGAGAAGAAACTTTTTCTTTCAAGCTGCTCTCAATTGGGATGAGATTTAACTTTAACCAATTGTTAAGTGCCTTAATGTAACTCCTCTGATAGTCTATGAGCTTACAGAACTCAGACTGCCAATCGTCAACAACAATTGCTAGTTGGTATGTACGCTCATGATGGTGATCAGTAGTCTCAACAGGGGACTGAGAAATGTCCAAGTATCTCAACTGATTTGCAATTGCAGACTGCGCCTCATGGTGAACTCGCATAGTGTCCCACATCATAGCCATCCTGATAGAAACTAAGTGTTAGATCAACATAGAGTTGAGTTTTGAAGAGGCGAGCAGCACATAATTTCTTTTGGCTGTTGCTTCAACAGCTGATGAAGATTCAAACAAGGATATAGTATTCTGTTAGGAAGCCCCAAAAAGTGATAAAACAAGCAAAACCACGTGGTTCACGGTTCACCATTACAGCTAGGAAAAGAGAAGAAACCAAACAAAGGACATCAAGCAGGTTGAAGTCCAAACATATTAATGAGGCCAAAAAGGTGTCTCGCAAATAGTTAAACTCAGAACTAGTCAACACTAGATGGGAATAAAAGCTTTGTGCTTCACTAGGCAAGCACGATCATCAGTTACAAAATTCTTAGCATTCTAGATCAAATGCAATATTTCTAACTTCTGAACTAATGCAGAGCACAGATGTTGTCGTAAACTCAATTTCAGGATCATTCTCTCCGATCAATCAACTTGTACGTTGAATAAATCTTCCTAATGAAGCATCTGCTTTCAACACCACTCTCAACTACGTAAGTTCTGTTTAATAAAGGATGTACATCATCCCCTACATAAAGATTGGCAGTTCGAAGACAAACCTAGGATTTAAAAACAACTCTCTTATGAAGGGAAAAGATTCGCAACTTACCCATTAACAAGTTGTACAAGCTTCGGATATAACTGCTCATCACGCAACCTGTTAACCTCTGCAACCGTAGAATCCATGGACTGCATGTCTACAATATATCTTGTATGGAGTTGGCTAACAGCTGCTTTTAGTTTTTCCATTGACTCTGGGGTAGCCCCTCGTTTCTTCTGCCTATTCAGACTAGAAACCTTCTTTTGGTAGTCGTACTTCATCTGTTCGCCAACCTATGAAGCAGAAAAAAATGGAGTGAGAAACTAACCTAGAATACAAAAGTCATAACAGAAATATATTATATAGCAAAAAAAAGTGTTAGCCAAAAGGTGAATTACAAACTGTTATCTCCACCATATAAGTGTGTTACATCAAGAAGATCTATTTAAATCGTATACGAAATCTAGCAGAACACTTCCTAAATTCAACTATTCAATTTTTTTTAGTCTTGATCAATCGTGTTCCAGTTCTGCGGTAAACATCCAGTCTTAACAGCTTGATGTTTCAAGCAAAGTTGTAATTAATTATTAACCACATGTCTTGTACTACCACATGAAGAGAAGAAGAGAAAAGTCAAAAAGTAGAGCTTGTGATGTTTCATTTTAGCAACTAGAAGCCCATGATGGACATATAGAACTACATATGTATACCTTGTCCATCGGTTTTACTCTGATGATGGACAAACTGTCATATGAACCAAGGTCCTCACAATTAAGAATACTTTTAATTGAAGACAAAATTTTAGCAGGAATTAAGATTAAAGTGTTGAATAACAATTTTACTTCTGTTGTATTATTTCCCAGGACAAGAAGAACAGATGTTCACTATCTCAGCTCAGACAGTTCTTACTTCTTAAGCATCCACAAGTAGATAACTGTAGTCACTAAGTGGGAACAGTCAATGGAATCAAAGCAAGAAAGATTTCAATGCAACTCATCATAGAAATAGAAACAAGATTTGGGAACAATTCCTGAAAACTCATCATACAATCGATTTCAGTTAAACTTCAGACGCACAAACTAATAAGAACTTATGACAGACCTTTACTTCATCATAGAAATAGAAACAAGATTTGGGAACAATTCCTTAAAACTCATCATATAATCGATTTCAGTTAAACTTCAGACGCACAAACTAATAAGAACTTATGACATACCTTTACTTCATCATAAAGCTTCTTCTCCCAGGCCAGCATCTTATCTAACACTGTGGCATGAGTCTCATTCTCTTCCGAATCAAAATCATCCTTGCCATCATCAACATTTGGAATTCCTTTAAATGACCGATTCCAAGTGATCACTCGCATCACTCTAGCAGAATGATCAATATGCCCTACAGCAATGACAAATGTAAACCATTTCAGCACCCTGAACAGATGCATTGAGCCAACTTATAACGAACATACCCTATCCTACCTACGTAAGCAAATCATATTCAATCTAAGAAATAACCTCGATTATCGGCGAAATTAGAATGATAATGCAACCGAGTGGCCTCCAACATCTTGGACACTTCATGTGCGCTTTGGGACGCCTTGAGGAAATTATCATCAAGATCATCAAATAACCGTACCAAGTTCAAGTTCAACCCTTTCATCGGCCTCTTAACCAACCCTTTCTTCTCCTGCACCGGTATCACAGGAACTTGCACGGGCACTTCTACCGCCTTCTCCAACTTCTTCTTCTGTGGTACGATCACCACATCCTCCTCCTCCTCCTCCTTGTCATCCTCCGCCAGATGTCCCTCATCTTCTTCGTCCTCTGCCAGATGTCCGTCGTCCTCTGCCAGATGTCCGTCGTCATCCGCCAGATGTCCGTCATCATCGTCCTCCTCCTCCACCACTTCATTAATTCTGACCGCCGGAGCCACCTCCTTGCTCATCCCGAACTCCTCGGCCGGCTCCGCTAGCGTCGTCCCCGGCACGCTCTCCACTGGCGGGAAGAAGTAATCCCAGGTCGAATCGTGTTGCTGCTGCGGCATAGCATGCGGCGGCGGCCTCCTCACCGTTGCCACCTCCTCGTCCCTCCTAACTCCACGGCCGTTCCCGCTCCCCCGCCGGCTGCTCCTCCTCCTTACGAGCTTCTCATGATCAGGCGTCTCCATCTCCGCCGCCTCATCAACCTCCATAATCACCGGCCCCGGCGGCCTCACCTCCGGCTTCTTGATCTTCATCTCCGGCATGCTCGCCGCTCGCTGCAGTGGCGAGGACGCGAAGCTCGGGAGCGGCGGAGGAGGCGGGGGGAGCGTATCCGGCGGTAGACTCGAAGAAGGAACGATCCCGGAGGCAGCGGACCCCGAGGACTGGCCTCCGCCGGCTACGGAACTGGAGGAAGCCGCTCCGGCGGGGTCGCCGGCGGAGGAGGAGGTGAGATGGGAGGGGATCTCGGCGTGAGCGAAGTCGCTGAGGGCGGCGCCGGTGTTCTTGAGGTTCATGGAGTAGCTGGAGTGGGCTGCCGCGAAGGCGTTTCGGGCCGTAACCGCCTCCTTCATGAACTGCTTCCGAGCCCTGCATCGCGTCACCGACTCCTCCGTCTCCACCTTCGATTGCGAGCAACCCATTTTTTTAATTTTCTATTTTCTTAAATTAGACTCTCTTTTTTCTCTCTCTTCTCTTGTGTCGTTTTGCGTAGCTTCGGGGTCGTTTTGGAGGATTGGATCCCGATGTTTGTTGATGAACTGGAAGTGTGTCCAGGAGGACGAGACTAGGAAATTTCGGGAAGAGGAAATAATTTCTTTTTTTAAATTAGGGAATGTTTGGGGGTAAACTGGTAATATGAAAAAGTCAAAAAGATGCTTGGCTTATTGGTAACGCAACAAAATGATTTTATTGCCAAATAAGTTTATAAGGAGAAATAAATTCAAGAATATATTTCTCTGCGATTGTTTTTATTACATATTAATTTCGGAAGATGCTCGAGTTTTTAAGATTGATTCCTTACATCATGCGAGCAATTAAATGCGTTTTATGTAATCAAACATCGGAGGTAAATTATATCTGGCTCCTCTGGTTTGGTTCTGGCCTCCTTATCATTCGCAAATCATTTAAAACCCCTCTTAGTTTGGAGAATTTATACTATTTAGCCACTCACGTAGAAACCGGCGTATTTCTCCGGCAAAGAGGCACGGGAAATGACAAATATGCCCCTAACATAAAAGACAAAAAAGGGAAAATCTGAGGAAAAAATACTCGGAAGGAGGAGAGCGGAGGAGGAGAGAGGAGGAGAAGGAGGAGAAGGAGGAGGAGGAGGGGGAGTCCGGAGGGAGGAGAGGAATAGGAGGGGGAGAAAGAGGAAATCTGGAGGAAGCCAGGGGGGAGGGGGAGGAGGGGGAGGTCGAAGGGATGAGAGGAGGAGGAGGGAGGAAAAAGAGGGGGAGAAGGGTGGAGGAAGAGGAGGAGAAGAAGAAGGAGAAGGAGGGGGAGTTCGAAAGGAGGAGAGGAGGAAATCTGAAGGAAGAGGAAGGGGAAAAGAGGAGGAGGAAGAAAGAGGAAGGTGGAGGAGGAGGAGGGAGGAAAAAGAAGAGAGGGAGAGGCTGGAAGAAGAGAGAAGGAGGGAGAAAGAAGGGGGAAGGAAGGAGGAGGAGGAGGAGAGAGGAAGAAGGTGGAGGAGGAGGGTGGAAGAGAAGAGGGAAGGAGGGAGGAGGAGAGGGGAAGAGAAAGAAGGAAGAGGAGAATGAGGGAGGAATAAGAAAAGAGAGAATATTTTTTAAGATAGGGGTATATTTGGCATTTCTCGTGCCTCCTCGGCGGAGAAATATGTCTGTTCTAGCATAAAGGATTAAATGGTATAAATTCTCCAAATTGATAAATTTTTTTAATCGATTTACAAGGATGTAAGATCCTCACACCAAATGTGTCTATAAACCAACCTTTAACCATTTAAGTAATCGAAATGGTACTTTGAATTTGGAAAGAGCATTTACAACTTGCCTTGGCTAAATCTGAACACGGTTCAAATTTGAACAAATTTGAATCGAATGAGTTCGAATTGAATTAAATTAATTCGAATTTGAATTCATCAAACATTAAATATGAATTATAAGTCTTTGAATTCGAATTGAATCTGAATCGAATCCGAATTGATTCTTAAATATTAAATATTTAATTTAAATTTTAAAAACTAAGAATAAATGTTCAACTTTTTTTAGAAAAAGAAATAATGAAGTAAAGTATCAGTTTGTACTTAATGTGTCAAAATAAGTTGTCTACGGTTCAAGGTTTAGGGTTTAGTATATAATTGAGTTTAGGTCTTAGGATTTTAGGATTTAGGATTTGAGGTTCGGTGGTTTAAAGTTTAGGATTTAGGGTTTAAGGTCTAGTAGGATTTGGGGTTTAAGGTTTAAGATTCTCCCAAAAACCTACTATCGCCTTTTTTTAATAAGTATATATATATATATATATTATACAAATTTGAATCAAATTCAATACAAATTTAAATCGAATCGAATTCGAATTAAATTTTACGGTTTGACGAATTATCAAAATCTTGAACCGAATTCAATTCGTACCATTACGAATTCGGATTAAATTTTGGACAAATCAAATCATACATGGATCGAATCAAATTAATAACAAATCAAATCAAATTACGAATCGAATTCAAATCTCAGCTAAACTTCGCCCCGTAAAGTACCGAGGAAGAGGACAACGAAGACTAAAAAAGTTAAAAGGGGGAAGATTTCAACTGCAATCAGCCAACAATGGAATTGTCATCCACAACTTCCTGTAGTTACCCAAAAGAGGATACCGACATTAGAAAAATTAGAATAATTTTATCATTAATTGATCTGTGTTCATAGAAATTGTAACATACTAGCATTATTTAGTTAAATATCAGACGATTCGGCCATAAGAGCATAGCTGACCTTAGAAGAAAATTTGGCAACAAGTATTATTTGTGGGGTTTTCTATTTAAGATGCTATTATAGCTTTTAGTGCAAATTTGGTGTTGAAAAAAATTATTTGTGGATTCCGTGTCCACGTACAAACACAACTTTTTCCCGTTCTAATTGCCACTAAATGAAAAACATTTCCGTGTTGTCGAGACATGGATCAATTATTCATTATCAATATACAAATTTTTTATTTGTATATTATCGATACACAATTTAAAAATCTATGTATTTGTTAAAAGATAATTCTATTTGAATATCTCAATTTTTTTTTTTCTATCTATCCACCAACACACAAATTTTTAATATATTTTTTGATGCCATCTAGCCTATAAATACATTTACTCACAGAAGAAACTAAATAGGAATACCGACAGAAATTTTTTTTCAAGCAACTCCCTAAATCAGATAATTATTTTTCTAATTTATCATAATTGTTATTTTAGCAATACCGATATTTTAGCAACAAATCCAATAAATCTATGCCGCTGTTTGATTTTTTCCAATCGACAACAGGGAGATCTATAGGACATACACGCATTTCGTTATGAATTCAAATGTAGCAGATAAATGCATATATCGACACGGCCAAATCAATAGTTCAAGTCACCCAATGCAAAAAAAATGCATGTTGCGCCTCAACGCATTTCGGGGAGAATCAGTTAGCTCTAGGATCGAGTGGTATTTCACCCCTAAGTTCTAAAATGTATTTTTGAAAAATATTCGTGAAAAGTTCATGAAAAGTTGAATGTATGAGAACAAAAAAATATATTATAATTATTTTTTTTCTAAAATTATAATTATTATAATTTATTTGTTCATTATAATTATTTTTCTAAAATGTATTTTTGAAAAAAGGTCATAAAAATTGATTGTATGAGAACAAAAAATTAGTGACACATAGTTATTATTTAAAATGAGCAAGTGGGCGAGTGCGAAGTTCATACCTGATATTATCTAAGAAGAGATAAGGGTCGCAAGGTTCATGAAATCCATCTTGATCAAAAATTTTGCGGGTGTAGAAAATTTCAGACTTTTCACAACCTATGACCTATGTTCACATGCAATAACATATTTGGTGGTATCTGATATCAATGACCATATGGATTCCGTAGTCATCCCCATGGACATTTTCATGCAGGTTGTTATTAGTATTTGTATTAAAATATTATGTACTATGCAAGAATAGTTTGGTTGCCATGAAAATTGGTCTTGTCAAATTTGGATTGTAATTACGGATGTACAGCATCTTTTCAATTTTGATTGTATTTATTACGTGACTTTAACACAAATTTTTTTAATAACCTGAATTTTCTAACAAAACCACATCAATCCAACTAACTAAATAATTAACGCTAATCAAATTGTTAATAAAAAATTACTAGATTAATTAACCTAATAGCTAGACTAATTACCGAAGGACGGCGGATAACGGATGTGGAGGAGAGGACGACGACAAGAGGGGACAAATAAGTCGAGCACACCATGATGGCCCGGGAATGAGGTCGGCGACAAATAAGTCTGGGAACGACGGTGGCCGGGGTCGAGCCGGAGGTGTTGGGGTGGGATTTTCGGTTGTGAGGAACGGATCAAATTACCATCTTCTATTTTTTTCAGAGGGGTTCACTCATTCATGAATATTTAATCACCCAAAAAAATATTCGTGTATCGATCATAATTCAATTTTATGTGTCTAGATGATACGAATATTTTTTTCGTATATTGACAACCATTTAGCACGTGGACATCAGTTCACAAAATAATTTTTTTAACACCAAATTTACAAAAATTCAAAAACTTTAATACTTTATATAAATAAAAAACCTATATTGTAATACATCAAATTTATGTCTATGAAACATCGAAGAACAGTACAGCGAGACCAGACTTATCCGAGTGGTGGGCACCTGAAACTGGTCTACTGACATGCATTGCATCTAATGAGATTTTTGAAATTGTTAAAGAAATTTTGAGTTAAAATTTACAAAATATTTATATGTTTAAAAGTTACCAAGCATTTGATATTGTTTAATTTTGTATATAAAATGGTAAGAAAAAAACATGCACGTCTTTTTTTATATAATTTAGTATTTTAACGTCTACTTGATTTTTAAAAGGTGAAATTCTTTTTAACGTTGCTGAATTTATAAAATTTGGATTCAACAATATCAATTTTTTGTCATTTGATTCTAGCTTAGAATAAAGAACAAGATGATAGATCCAGGCTTCCTTTTGAAGCCAGGGTGGGGTTATTCGTACGTACTACGTAGAACTACTTTAATGTCATTCCACCAATCAAATAACTTTAATGTCAAAGTGGCTTTGGGACCGGACCACTTGAACAGTCTCGAATCTAGTTCTGCTTACTTGGCTACTCATGTGTTGTCTACTTTTACTGACTACATGATTCTATTCTATGGGTTAATTACATGTCAGTGTGTAATATATTATTCAAACATTTAGAAAATATAAAATTTCGAAACGTACATGAATGATAACATATCTGAAAATTTCAATTATTTGATTTTTGAATAAAACATGTTATTTATATTGTTAACTAACCTTTATTTTCCTGGAATTAAATGCAAACCGGATTAATTAGTGAAAGTTTCTCCCTCGAATAAATTGAGTAAAACTTTCTGGGTATGGCAGTGTTCTGCGAGTTTCTAGTAATACAAGAATTCTTTTTTTAATGGTAGAATTAATTTTATTCCTCCAACGAAACTAAATCACAAAAGTCTTTATATAATGAGACGATAAAGAATTTCAGACCCACTCCTCAGGTCGCGATCAGGGTTTTAAAAAATGACCCGGAGGTCGACCCGGAATTAGGTATGATCTTCGGGTCAGTCAGTCTGACCAACTTAATTACCTGTCAGACTAGAATTTTTTTCTTTCTGATTTTAAGTAACTTTTTGAAATATATATAGGTATATAGGTAAATAATTTATAAATTTTAAAAACTATATATATAAATATCAAATTTCTTGTCGAAGTGTCCGGTCTGACCAGATTTTTCAGGCAAATCGTCCAGTCGGGCAGGAAATTGTCCGGTCCGACTGGACTCTATTTTTTAACAATTAACATAAAAACGACCTGTCCTGAACCCCGATTCGCAGTCTGACCGATTTTTTAAAACCCTGGTCGCAATGGCAACATTCATTCGACCCAGGAACAGAGGCATGTGAAGACTTGTGGGGTAATTGCCCCCACACAAAAAAAAATTTATAGCTATATATTTAATAAAAAAAATATTTGTTTCATTAATATTGACCAATTTGCCCCCATAATATAAATTATATAAATATTTTGTTCCTATGATATAAAGTTTCTAGATCCGTCCCTGATTCGGCCCAACTCAGAATAGACCTTCTTAGAGTCCGCAGATGTCTATATTGAGACCCAAACACCAGCAAATGAAAAGTGATAACATTTATAGGTAATACAAAAAAATTCTGAGCAAATGGAATATATATTTTTTAGGGGAGCAAATGAAATATATCTTTGTCATTCAAAGGAAGGTAGAAATCATTTAAAAACTTATAGTTTTGGTTACAAACTTAAAATAGAAAATGATTTCATTTCCGGCGGAAAATGAGACACGGATGCAAATGTATGAACTACATGCTCCATTGCTCCTCATTTTTGTCTCAATTAATCATGGCTTCTGAAAAATGTTGTTGCGTTATATCGTATTATTCTATAGGAACAAACCATAAAAACTAAAAAAATTCTTAACGGTATTATTTACAATATTTATAGAAAAGTAATTGCTCAGTGTCAAAAAAATTAGTTCATACCCTTAGAATAAATGATTATTCACATTGATTTGGGATACAAGCTTATAAAAGATTACATATATAGCCTCAATAAATTAAAAAAAAGAAGGATAATTTTTTTCGCAGCGCCGGTTCGGTCGGCTCAGCATTCATGCACTAATTCAATTTTAATAGTATCAAATTATATTTTTTTATGTGTTAATCATGTAGGACAATAATATACCTAAAATAGCTAATCACATGAATTCAATTGAAGCCAATCACAGCAACATCACCATCAGTTGTGACAGAAAAAACCTGTTGAGCGGGATTTAATCTAAAAATTTGAACCGAATAAGCCAGTTAAAACTACAATAATGCAACAAAATAACAGTTAGGCACACAACATGTACATCTACAAAATTCTGTTGAGATTTGTGTCCAGCAGTTAACAATTACTGAAATAGTTTGTTTTTAGGGGACAAAACTTAATCCGTTTGATAAACTGAAACTTTAAACGTAATTCATTTAATTTCATTCCAATTTTGTTCATTGTTAATTCCTAGATCGAGAGTGTTTCTCCTGAACGAGTACCTACTATGCAACTGTTGGAACTAATATTAGTAACTTATGGTATGATATACATATAAATATTAAGTAATAGAATAATATAAAAGTTGAAGTATAGTATTCTTACGACACGGTTTGCACGGTGACATTTACGGTTGTACAAACCGTGTCATAAGAATACTCAACTTCAACATTTATATTATTCTATTGCTTAATATTTATATGTATGTCATACCATAATTTACTAGTATTAATTCTAACAATGCAACTACAGGTTCAAGTACCTTATATTCTTCATAATGTGTCGAGGAGGAGGCAGAGAAAGAGAGAAGATGGGAGGGGAGGGGAACAAGATTTTGAGAGGGAGAAACCGAGAAAAGGGAGTTTGGTTGAGTCAACTAGTCATTTCTTCCCGTTGCTTGAATGTAATCCGTTTAATTTCATTTTATATTTGTTAATTTTTAACCCCTAAACTGGGAGTATTTTTCTCGAACAAGTACCTAGCTACTATCCAACTACGAGTTCAAGTACCCAATATTCTTGGCAATGTTACATGACCGCCTGCTCCCTCTTGTCGTGAGGAGGAAAACTAGAGAGAGAGAGAGAGAGAGAAAGGGAGAGTTACGAGGAGGAGGAGGGAGAGGGAGAGAATGGGAGGGGGGAACGAGATTTTGAGAGGGAGAAATTGAGAAAGGGGGGTTTGCCTGAATTTTGTTTCTGTTACTTGCCTTTGTGACATTTTCTAGGTTTTAATTGATTTAGTTTGAATGGATTTAATTTGTAAGCACGAGATTAAATAGGATAGGAAAAAAAAGATACGGGATTGGATTTGTTTTGATGTTGAATTTTTATTGATTTTTTAATTGGTGTTTTAGCTTAGAAGATGGAGATGGGAGAAAGAAGAAGAGATTATTTATTTTTAATAGAAATGTATTTTCCTTTTCTTTTAGGTGCTCCCTTTATCAAATAAAAATTCTAATTTTGATTTTAGAGATCTCAAAGTACAATTTCACCAATCATTGAATTGTTTTAATTGAATTTTAAAACATAAATAAACGAGAGACGAATACGTCAAATTACTAGGACATAAAAATAATTTACCCTAAAAAAATGACACTTCAAAAATCTTGAAAACAAGAACCGTAATAAAAACAAGAAAAAACCATGAAACATGCAAAAGAGATAACAAACCCAGAAACCACACTAAAGCTATCAATTATATTATTTACATTATGAGCCTCGTGCAGAAAATCAAGGCAAGAATTAATTAATCAGCCGGTAAGTGTCGGATTATGATTTAAGATGGTAGGAGAGGGGAGAAAGGCAGAGAAGGGAGGAGAAGGGTGGAGAGGGAAGGATGGGCGTAGGAGGGAAGAGAAGGCATAGAGGAGGGAGGAGAGGATAGAGGAGGGACAGAGGGGAGGGAGAGAGGGGAGGAAGAGAGGGGTAGAGAAAAGGGGCAGAGGAGGGAGGAGAGGTGTTCGGTGTTCAGATTGCGCTAATGGCATCGTGAACCGCCTACCATAGTTCTGCCTAGAAATGGACGATCGGTCGTCAATTTTTGACTGACTGGCATACGCCAGAAGTGGATGGCATATGCCAACCCTAGAGTAGAACGAATCTATTGTACACGCAAACAGCACCTAGCGTGTGCAAAGACTCAACAACCAATAAACCTGGCGCACGCCAACCAAGGTGGCGTATGCCAGTTCAGCAGCAGGATTATAGTATCTTGCAAATAAGAGTAAGTAGGATTGTCGAACCATAGAGATTGAGTTGTTAGGCCTACTCTAAGGTTTACTTACTTAACTAGGATCAGATTATGAGGTTTGTTGTTGAACACTTGTGATCTAAACTCTAAAGATTGGAAATAAAGATGATAATAACAAACTCAAGTAAAGGTTGTTTATAAAATAGAATACTAACAATTTATAAGCTAATAGAGAGCAAGGTGCCTAAACTAACAACATAACCAAGATAAAGAGGGGTCTGAGTGTATGTGATGTGGTTCGAGTGAATTGAAGACAACCTCAACCACACTTTCGTGCACGATGAGTCTGAATTGCTACTTAACTTAGCTTAGAAGATCAGATATGTTCTTCTGACCCCACCAACCAACTAAACCAAGTTAAGCATCAACTATAAGCTTTACTCCAAGGACAATCAATAGGTTACCAATGAGATTTCTCTCCTAGCAAGAGTACTAATCATCAAATTAACCTATCCATCAATTCTATCTCCTTCCAGTCTCAAGTTTTGACTAGCTACTAAAGCTTGGTGATCAAGCAAGTCTAAGCAATATGATCAAGCATGTTGATAAGAACACATACAACAACATACACAATTCTTATCAAGGGCTACATCAAAGGTAACAAGGCACCAAACTCATACAACTACTCAAACATACTTATATTCAACATAATAAACATGAACATAGACAAAAGAGAGAAAGGAAAAATGAAACTTATCAAGGTTCCAAGCTCTACTCTTCAAGTCCAAGTTCTTCTAAGTAAAAGGAACTATTTACATATGGTTTTTGTGGACACAAAGTCATTTTTTTTGTCACCAATGTGCCACACTTTGGTTTTAAGACAAAAATTATCTAATATATTAAACAACTAATGGAATAGTAAACTAAATATCTAATCTAGCTTATATAATAACTTATCTAACCTAAAAATATCTCTAAAGTGCCTGCCAACATTGTCCCCTTGCCTTCACAAAGCCTAAGCCGCCTTAGTCACTTTATGCATTTGTTTGTCCAACACTCAGCTTTTATTTCACTTTTGTCCGTCTGGTTTGGCGTGCGCCAACTGCACCTGGCGTGCGCGAGCCTTCACAATTTTGCTTTACTGAGTAGAAATGGCCGTCTGAGTGATCTGTCGTTCTTGCTACAGCTACGTGGCATGCGCCAAAGAGCTTGTCGTGCACTAGAGGATTGTTTCATGACTTCCTTCTTGTCTGGCTTCGTGCGTGCATTCGATCATCTATCACCTCTCTTCGAATAGGCTCCTAAAAACAAGCAAACTTAATGAAAAATGATAAAATCAACATAAAGACACAAAGAAGAAAAACTAACACTAAGACAATTAAAACATAACTAAATTAACCTAAAAATACTAAGAACGAAATACTAAAGAGGTATGAATAATGAGTATTTTTGACACTTATCACACTCCCACACTTGAATCGTTGCTTGTCCCCAAGTAAAACTCAAAGTGCGGACAACCAAAACTAAAATCAAAATAATAAACAAACACAAAACAAGGTAAAGACATAGCTCGTATCAGAATCAAATTATAAACTTAGTTAGTTCTTCAATCTATAACACAAAGCACAACAAACTAGTAGGCATCTCAGTAGTCAATTGTTTAAACAAGTGTTAACTCTATATAAAAGACACTAGAAGGTTTACCTCACAAGGATAAACAAGTGTTTCACTCAAGTCTGTATGGTCAACTTCCTATCACTCGCATACATGTCAATATACTCAGAGCATCCTACGTCCTACTCAATGCTATCTAAAAGTCGCAATAGTTGCTAATGATCGAGGGGTCTTTTCATCGGGTTGTAAGGTTGAGGTGAGGTATAATATGTGGATAGTGACTAAACCACCTAATCCGAGGACATGTCATAAATACAACTAATCACTCGTCTAATCTAAACATCCTCACATATATAACAAAAAATAAACACACTCCCCAAATATTCCAATATCCAAAGACTGAGAAGGACGAGTTTTTCCTAGAAACATGCCTTATTGAACTTCACATTCTTTTTTTTACTTCTTTTTCTTTTTTTTAACATTCACAAACTAAAACAACTATACATACTTAGCACGTTGTAGGTAAAAACTCGGCTTCTAACATGGCCATAATACAAATCCCAACAAAAAATAAACTAAATGAATCCCAAGCTACCAACTAAACCTATAATACAAGCCAACCTAAACAACCTCAAATTGGATGATCAAAGGTAAGGAAGATGGATGATATAAGGTTAATAGTCAGCTTCCTAATCTAAGATCAAGAAAAGGCTAGGCTCAAATAGTTTAAACAACGGATAATAGGGATTTTGTCTCTAAAGCTCTAGGCTTAATGTCAAAGAATGCCCCCTTCTACTCACTAACTCTCACACAACCTAGACTATGATAAGTACTAGTAAGATACCTTAATCAACTGACTAAGTATACACCTCATGAAAAATATAGAGACGTATGTCTCTTCCTTCGGCTCAAATACTCACAAGGTACACTCGTCAACCTTCTAGTCTAGTTTATATAGTGAAACCACTAATCTAAACAACAGAGTGCAAGATTTCTACCAATTCCTAGGCTTTGTGCTCGAATTAAATTCCCAATTAAGAAAATAATAAAATTCTAACACAAGTTGAAAATTTTTGAGAGGGGTCAAATATTTGAAAAATTCATGCCAAGTCTAAACCTAAACAAAACATCCTAACATGCAGATATAATAAACAAATAAAAGAAAGATTCCGAGAAGGAACCCTCCCCACACTTGAAAAACACATTATCCTCAAAGTGTAGACAATACTAAGAAGCACCTAAAAACAAAAGAAAACAAACATACACAAAGAAACATGCAACAGAATAACTCACTAAATGACTTGTTATGTAGACTACCTTCTTGTGATCTTTCCTAATAAGATCACTGTCTAGCAGCATAACACAATCATTAAATGAGTTACAAACACACAACACAAAAATAGAGTCAAAATACAAGAAAATAAACAAAGAAAATAACTAAAGAAAAATACAAAAGTAGGGAAATAGGAGCTCCCTGTCAATCATCTGAAGCTGAAGGAGGTGGTGGTGGGAACATGAAGCCGCTGCCAAAGTTTTCTTCCCAGGTGCGCATCCATTTAGCATGCGCTCACTGCTGCTCATAATGCTCCTGCTGGCGGGCCATATGAGCTCTCTGATCGGCGTAGAACGCCCTCTACTCCTCTCTCTGAGCTCTTAGCTCGGTCTCCAAGTAAGCATTGTAGTCGTACTGGCAGTCCCATCCAGCTGCATTGCTAACTGCATAGTCCTGCAATTGTATGTCGTATCCATGAATCTACTCTTCGTAACTTTGTAGTTACACCTGCATCGTAGCCAACTGGGCACGTAAAAACTGTATATCAAAATGAGCGTCAGGTACCTAATGACTCAGCCCTATATCGTCATGCTAGGCCTGGTACTGGTGGCTCGGGCCTGCCTGCTCCTGCTGCTCCTTCCTCTGAGTTGGCACGCTTCCTAGTGCCCCCAGGCATTTCTGCACTACCTCTCTTTCTTCCCTAGGCTTGTACTCGACGATCTCAACTCCATCGATCATTATCTTTTTGATCAGCTTGCTCATGTTGAGCTTCTCGATGCTGAGAGTCATCGGCTCCAAAATCATCCCACGAAAAGCTGAAAATTGCTCAGAAAAATGGTGACGTGCAATGCGGGAAACAATATGTCCTAAGTATAGATACCTAGGCTCCTTATCATTAATTGATCTCGCAAAACAGTCAATGATCATGGCGAAGGTGCTAAAGGGAATATCATGGCGAAGACAATCTATGGCATAGAGCTGAGATTGGAAGACTTTAGACTCTTCCCATTGACCACAAATAGTCAGAGTCATAAAGCGATGGAGGATGCCTAGATATGGTTCTCTAATCAGCGCATTAAGTGCCTTTCCTGACTCGTATCGCTCAAACCCTGTAATCTCATATCATGCCCTATGAGCCTGACTAGTGGGCGAGAAATCTAATGTCCCAGGTCCAGCCTTAAGGCTGAATATGTCATTAAATTTGACCTCATCCATGCTAAAATCAGTGTCAAAAATACGTGCAGTAAAAGATCGTCTGTTAGTTGATACCTGCAATGTGCAATAAAACTCTAACAATAATTCTTGCCTAGCCATGATGTCTCTGTTCTCAAAATATCTCCACCCCAGTTTCCTAAATGCAGACCTCAACCGCTTATATACCCTTAGTATCTTCATGTCATTCCAGTCTATCATAAAATGACTAAAAGCATTAAGGTGTGAGAATCGTTGATACCTCTCTCCCTCCCAATCGTGGAAGATTGCGAAGGGAGAATTATAGCGGCCGCGAATGTCTGGGGGTAGAGATCCAGGTGGAGAAGGCGAAGGGTTTCTTGTTCGCTTTCTCCTATCTCCTCTTGGAATCCTGCTAGATTCTGTAGCGTCCGCCATCGAAATGTTTATTTCGGACCTTTGAAAGTGTGGGTAAATGGCTCGGGAAAGTTGGGCAAGTGAAATTTTGAAGATTCGGAAAGCGGGAATTTTTGGATTTTGAAAATTTGTGAAGTAACAAAACTGGCCGAGAGTTTTATAGCCAATTCTGTTCAAACCTGGTGTACGCCAGATTTGATGGTGTGCGCCAGCTTCTTCTCTTTCCCATATATATACAAACCTCAAAATACACTTCATAAAACATACATAAATACTACTAAAAGATCACACAAAAGAAACTAACATGCTAAACTAATTTTTTGGCTTTTATTTATGCTGTGTTCTTAGAAAGCTTGAAAACCAGACGCCCCATTAGCATGGGTCAAAGGTCCAACTTGGACATTCGCAATTCACACAACTCACAAATAGCATACCATGACGAACTACCTCTTCGTGCAACCTTTTCGGCTTTAAGCCTAATAGAATCACAACATAGTAGCACAGTACTCTTATTTTGCGAATTAGTGCTATTCTTGCTACAGTCTCCGTCGTGCTCTAATTTTCCACACTTTGGACAAAATTCAAATTTCTTCATCCTCCTCTTAAAAGCACTCTTCAAAGTTCCTCTAGAGTGTCTCAAGAAATTTTCTTCTCGTCTCTCAATTCTCAAGGTCTCTTATGCTCGACGGAGAATGATGAGACATATGTCAATCGGAATCTTCCTCGAAACTAAGACACTAACTAAACAAAGATACTTAACGCAAAACATCATGTTTTTTATTCTCTGCAGGTAAAAGAGCCTTTCTTTGTTTTAATGTTCAAACATTAGATGGTACATAAATCGATTGCACCTCCGCATCTCGATTAATGTCACTCCCTCCAATGTAAATTTTGCATCGTTGGCCGTTAACTCGGAAGACTATCCGTTGCTATTTTTTAAATCAAGTGCTCCAAAATGTAGCACTTTAATAACTTGGTACGGGCTGCTCCACTTGGATTTGAGCTTTCCTAGGAAGAGTCTTAATCACGAGTTATAGAGAAGAATATTCTGCCCCTCCTTAAAATCTTTTTTGATAATGTAGGCATCATGTCTTCTTTTGGTCCTTTCCTTGTAAAGCCTTGAGCTTTCGAATGCCAAATCCCGCATGTTATCTAACTCTTCAAGTTGGAGGATTCTGCGTTCTCCGGCCTTTTTGTAATCATAATTAAGGGTTTTAATAGCCCAAAATGTAAATGCTCAAGCTCTACTAAAAGATAGCACACTTTCCAATACACAAGCCTATACGACAACATTCCTATAAGTGTCCTAAATGTTGTACGATAAGCCCATAAGGCATTATCGAGCTTGTTTGACCAATCTTTCCTTGCTATTCCGACCGTCTTTTCTAATATTTTCTTGAGCTCTCGATTTGAAAGCTCAACTTGTTCGCTAGTTTGGGGATGATAAGATGTTGCCACCTTGTGCGTCACCCCATATTTCTTAAGCAGGACTTCAAATTTTCTGTTACAGAAATGTGACCCACCGTCGCTAATTATAGCTCATGGCACTCCAAATCTCGAAAAGTGTTTCTTCAAAAATTGGATAAGCACTCTAGCATCATTTGTTGGTGATGCCAAAGCTTCTACCCACTTTGAAATATAGTCTACTCCTACCAAGATATACTTATTGCCATGTGAAGTAGGGAAAGGACCCATGAAGTCCAAACCCCAAACATCAAAAAGCTTAATCTCATTCCTTTTTGAGATATTTCCCATTCTTTGGCAGCGGTCACACTGCTCAACATATCTACATGCATCTTTAAAGATGAAAGGCCAATAGAAACTACATACGAAGACTCGAGATGTAGTTCTTGAAGCTCCATAATGACCTGAGTAGAGAGTGTTATGGCATTGCTTTAAAATGTTTGCTACTTCCCAACTAGCAATACAACGCCGAAGCACCCCATCATTACACCTTTTGAACAGGTAAGGATCGTCCCAAACATACATCCGAACACCCCGTAGAAATTTTTTCCTTTGGGGATAACTCAGATCTATGGGAATAATACCTCCAACCAAGAAGTTGGTATAATCAGCATACCAGGGAGCTTCTACTCTACTCATTGTCATAAGAGTTTCATCCACTCTTTTTGAATTTTCCCTTTAATCTCCATACCGTCGCTTTTCTCTAACCTAGGGAGATGATCTGCGACTACATTTTCTGCTCCTTTCTTATCCTTAATGGACAAGTCAAATTCTTGTAGTAACAAAATCCAGCGCATCAAGCGAGGTTTCGCGTCTTGCTTTGAGAAAAGATATTTCAAAGCTGCATGGTTAGTGTAGATTATAACTTTCGAACCAAGCAAGTACGGTCTGAATTTGTCACATATATAGACAACCGCAAGCATCTCTTTCTCTATAGTTGTATAGTTGAGTTGAGCTCCTGCCAATACTCTACTAGCGTAGTAGATGACCTGTAGCTTTCCCTCTTTCTTCTGTCCAAGCACACAACCCAAAGCTAGATCACTCGTGTCACACATTATTTTGAATGGAAGTTTCCAGTCCGGTGATAAAATCACTAGAGCTATGATAAGAGCTTTTTTAAGAGCATCAAATGCCTTAAGGCAATGATCATCAAAGTCAAAGGATACATCCTTGACTAGCAAATTCGTTAGAGGTTTAGCAATTAGAGAGAAGTTCTTGATGAATCTTCTGTAAAATCCGGCATAACCCAGAAATGCTCTAACTCCTTTAACTGTTGTTGGTGCATCCATTTTTTCTATCGCCTCTGTTTTTGCTCTATCGACTTCCATGCCAGCTCTAGAAATCTTGTGCATAAGGACTATTCCTTTGTCTACCATAAAATGACACTTTTCCTAATTGAGCACAAGGTTCTTTTTCTCACATCTCTACAGTACTTTATCTAGGTTGTCAAGATAGTGATCAAATGAGTCTCCAAATATAGAGAAGTCATTCATGAAGATTTCTATAATCTTTTCGTTCATCTCCTAAAAGATAGACTCCATGTAACGTTGAAACATTACTGGGGCACAACTTAATCTAAAAGGCATTCTGCGATATGCAAAAATACCGAAGGGACATATGAAAGATGTTTTCTCTTGATCTCTAGGGTATATTGCAATTTGGTTGTACCCAGAGTACCCATCCAAAAAGCAATAATACAAATACCTAGCTATCATTTCCAATATTTGATCAATGAATGGAAGTGGGAAATGATCTTTGCGTGTAGCATCATTCAATTTACGATAATCAATGCACACTCTCCATCCAGTAACAGTCCTTGTTAGAATGAGCTCTCCTTCCTCGTTGATCACAACTGTCATTCCTCATTTCTTGGGAACATAATGTATTAGGCTAACCCACTCACTATCTGAGATTGGATAGATAATTCCTGCTTCTAGAAGTTTAATCACCTCCTTTTTAACAACCTCCTTCATGTTTGGATTAAGTCTCCTTTATCGGTCTACTCTTGGCCTCGCTCCATCCTCCATGTGAATGTGGTGCATCATAATTTCTGGGCTTATCACTTTGATGTCAGATATTTGCTACGCAATGGCCTTAATCCGCTTGTTCATAATTGTGAGCACTTTCTCTTCTTCTTCCTTAGTGAGCTTGTTCGATATAATAATCAGTAATCTCCCTCCCTCTATTAAGAAAGCATATCTTAGATGAGAGGGTAGCTCTTTCAGTTCTAAGGAAGGAGCTTTTACAAATGAGGGTAGAGTACGATATTTCAAGTGAATCTCTAGCTCCTCAAGCAGACCTTTCTTGTCAATTTTCTCCTCTACTTCTTCTCCAAAGTCTTCTGCGACTCTCTCTAATTCCTTATCCTCTATTCTTGAGATGTTTTTCTTACAGAATTCAAGGATACACTCATCTACAACATCTATTTTCATGCACATCCCTTCATCAAGAGGATGACGCATAACACCTATCATATTGAACTCAACCTTCTCGTCTCCAATTCTGAGAACCAATTTGCCATTATGCACATCTACCAATGCATGTGCGGTGTTGAGGAATAGTCTTCTGTAAATTAGTAGACAGTTCTTGTCCTCAGAGAAATCCAGAATCATAAAGTCAACTGATGAATTTTTCAATCTTCACCAGGACATCCTCAACCATACCATATGGTTTCTTAATTGTTTGGTCTACTAATTGGAGAAGTATAGAAGTTGGCTTAACCTCACACAAACCTAGTTTTTGGAATGTAGACAAAGGCATCAAGTTGATACTTGCGCCTAAATCACATAGACATTTTGGAAACTCAGTTTCACTAATGAAATAGGGAATTGTAAAACTCCTCAGATCTTTTAGCTTTGTCAGAAGATTTTTTGAGATAAGAGAGCTACAATCAGTCATGGGAGGGTAGCTCTTTCAGTTCTAAGGAAGGAGCTTTTACAAATGAGGGTGGAGTACGATATTTCAAGTGAATCTTTAGCTTCTCAAGCAGACCTTTCTTGTCGATTTTCTCCTCTACTTCTTCTCCAAAGTCCTCTGCGACTCTCTCTAATTTCTTATCCTCTATTTTTGAGATGTTCTTCTTACAGAATTTGAGGATACACTCATTTACAACATCTATTTTCATGCACATCCCTTCATCAAGAAGATGACGCATAACACCTATCATATTGAACTTAACCTTCTCATCTCCAATTCTGAGAACCAATTTGCCATTATGCACATCTACCATGTGCGGTGTTGAGGAATGGTCTTCCGTAAATTAGTGGATAGTTCTTGTTCTCAGAGAAATCCAGAACCACAAAGTCAACTGGAAAGATGAATTTGTCAATCTTCACTAGGACATCCTCAACCACACCATATGGTTTCTTAATTATTTGGTCCGCTAATTAGAGAAGCATAGAAGTTGGCTTAACCTCACACAAACCTAGTTTTTGGAATGTAGACAAAGGCATCAAGTTGATACTTGCGCCTAAATCACATAGACATTTTAGAAACTCGGTTTCACCAATGAAATAGGGAATTGTAAAACTCCTTGGATCTTTTAGCTTTGTCAGAAGATTTTTTGAGATAAGAGAGCTATAATCAGCTGTGAGTGTAATTGTCTCTCCATCTTCCCATTTCTTCTTCTTAGTGACGAGTTCCTTTAGAAACTTGGCATAGTGTGGTACTTGATCTAGTATCTCCATGAAAGATAGGCTAATCTGAACATTCTTCATTTTCTCCATGAAATGGAGAAATTTTTCATCCATCCCTGATTTTCTCTTTACCCTCTGAGGATAAGGAAGAATCGGAACCATTGGTAGAGGTGGTACGTAAATTTCTTCTTCCTCCGCAACTTCTACTTGTGGGACATTTTCCTTCAGAACTTCCTCCTAGTTATCTTTTTCTGGACTTTCTACGTTAATAGGTTTAGCATTCTCTTGGTCTTTTTGAGAAGCTAATTCCTTGCCACTTCTTAAGGTGATGGCATTAACTTGGCCACGAGGATTTTCCTCAGTAGAACTTGGGAGAGAGCCAGATGCTCTATTTGTATTTGTCTTAGCAATTTTCCTAAGTTGTACTTCCATGTTACGCATGGTAGTTGCTTGACCTTTAAGAAACTGCTCTAAATTGTTATGCCTCACTTCTTGGGCTACTAATGCCTTTAAGATTTGACTTTGGTTGTTGGATAAATCTCCAGTTTGTTGGATGAATTTCTCAACCTTGTCAAATCTATCCTCAAGTGCTAACATTCTTTCTCCTAAGAACCCACGTGGTTGAAAACCAGGTGGAGGTCCTTGTTGCGAAACACGTAACAGCATTCCTTTATCAGAAACGATTGCCATACTGTCATTGTTGTTTCTTTCTTTCCATGAGAAGTTAGGGTGGTTTCTCCAACCAAGATTGTATGTAGAGGAATATGGGTTGTTTAACATTTGGTTTCCTCCTTGTCCTTGACCACTCACAAAGTTGACCTGCTCTGTAGATTAGCTCATCATTACACATTGACTAATCTCGTGGCCAGAGTTACCACAAGCTTCGCAATACTATTGTAAGGAAATAACATCAACTTTGTTTAATCTCAAATCGCGCAATTGCTTTGCCACCAAGTCTAATTGTGCTTGAAAAGACGAAGAAGTATCTAAGTCTATTATTCCTCTTCTCTCACTTCGCTCAATTACCTCCCTTAACTCTCTAATGGGTTGTTTTTTCCTCTCATTCGTAATTATCCTGTTTGTTGCTGCCAGCTCTTCCAGAATATGTTGGGCTTCAACCCTTTCCTTTCTCAAGAAATTTCCATTGGAAGCTGAGTCAATAGTTCCCATTGTTGATGGCGATAGGCTAAAATAAAATGTCTTAAGCAGAGACTCCTCAGACAAACCATGGTGCGGGCATTTTCGTTGCAACTCCTTAAATCTCTCCCTAGTTTCACTCAAAGACTCTCCTTCATATTGTTTGAAGTTTGTAATCTTCTTGACAAGTTTGTTAGTCTTTGAGTAGGTGAAATATTTATCTAAGAAAGCATTTGCTAATTGCTCCCATATGGTTATTGAAGTACCCTTAAGTTGCTTATATCAAAGTTTAGCCTTATCCCGTAACGTGTATGGAAATATTCTAATCTTAACGACATCATCAGTCACTCCAGAATACTTAAAATTATCAGCTAATTCCATGAAGTTCCACAGGTGTTCATTGGGATCTTCATTAGGCAAACCAAAGAACTGACTCGAAGCTTGAAGCATATGAATCACGACCGACTTAATTTCAAAGTGATTAGCTTTGACAGCTGGTCATTGGATTCCAGTTTTTGCTCCTTCGTAAGTTGGTCTCCCATGGTCCATTAGAGAATATCTAGGGGCATGAACTCCATCTCTTTGACCCTCTTGCCTTTGATCCATTCTTTCTTTTTCTCTTCTCTCTCTACGTAAAAACCTTTCTAACCATGTTATTTCTTCTTCAATCTCCAATGGAGAAATATTGGTTGAACGGGTTAATGGCATACATGTAACTTGTCAAGCCAGATACGTTACTTGGTCAAAAAGTAAACAAAAAATCAAGAAAAATAAAAATAAAAATAAAAGATAATATACTAATATATATATTGATCCGAGTTCGTAAATCGAATTGAGAGTCTAAGATCTCAATCTCCGACAACGGCACCAATTTTTTCGGCATCAGATTGTGCTAATGGTATCGTGAACTGCCTACCATAGTTCTGCCTAGAAATGGACGATCGGTCGTTAATTTTTGACTGACTAGCGTATGCCAGAAGTGGATGGCGTGTACCAATCTTAGCGTAGAACGAATCTATAGCACATGCCAACAGCACCTGGCATGTGCAAAGACTTAACGACCAATAAATCTGGCGCGCGCCAACCAAGGTGGCGTGCGCCAGTTCAGCAGTAGGATTACAGTAGCTTGCAAATAAGAGTAAGTAGGGTTGTCGAACCACAGATATTGAGTTGTTAGGCCTACTCTAAGGTTTACTTAACTAGGACCAGATTATGAGGTTTGTTGTTGAACACTTGTGATCTAAACTCTAAAGATTGGAAATAAAGATAATAATAACAAACTCAAGCAAAGGTTGTTTATAAAACAGAATACTAACAATTTATAATCTAATAGAGAGCAAGGTGCTGAAACCAAAACATAACTAAGATAAAGAGGGGTCTGAGTATATGTGATGTGGTCCGAGTGAATCGAAGGCAACCTCAACCACACTTTCATGCACGATGAGTCTAAATTGCTACTTAACCTAGCTTAGAAGATCAGATATATTCTTTCGACCCCACTAACCAACTAAACCAAGTTAAGCATCAACTATAAGCTTCACTCCAAGGACAATCAGTAGGTTACCAAGGAGATTTCTCTCCTAGAAAGAGTACTAATCATCAAATTAACCTATCCATTAATTCTATCTCCTTCTAGTCTCAAATTTTGACTAGCTACTAAGGCTTGGTGATCAAGCAAGTCTAAGCAATATGATCAAGCACGTTGATAAGAACACATACAACAACATACATAACTCTTATCAAGGGCTACATCAAAGGTAACAAAGCACCAAACTCATACAACTACTCAAACATACTTATATTCAACATAATAAACATGAACATAGACAAAATAGAGAAAGGAAAAATGAAACTTATCAAGGTTCCAAGCTCCACTCTTCAAGTCCAAGTTCTTCTAAGTAAAAGGAACTATTTACATATGGTTTTTGTGAACACAAAGTCGTTTTTTTGTCACCAATATGCCACACTTTGGTTTTAAGACAAAAACTACCTAATATACTAAAGAACTAATGGAATAGTAAACTAAATATCTAATCTAACTTATATAATAACTTATCTAACCTAAAAATATCTCTAAAGTGTCTGCCAACATTGTCCCCTTGCCTTCACAAAGCCTAAGCTGCCTTAGTCACTTCATGCATTTGTTTGTTCAACACTCAGCTTTTATTTCACTTCTGTCCGTCTGGTTTGGCGTGCGCCAGCCTTCACGATTTTGCTTCACTGAGTAGAAATGGTCGTCTGAGTGATCTGTCGTTCTTACTACGGCTACGTGGCGTGCGCCAAAGAGCTTGGCGTGCACCAGAGGACTGCTTCATGACTTCTTTCTTGTCCGACTTCGTGCGTGCGCTCGATCATCCATCACCTCTCTTCGAATAGGCTCCTAAAAATAAGCAAACTTAATAAAAAACGATAAAATCAACATAAAGACACAAAGAAGGAAAACTAACATTAAGACAACTAAAACATAACTAAATCAATCTAAAAATACTAAGAACGAAACACTAAAGGGGTATAAATAATGAGTGTTTTTGACACTCATCAAGAGGCAAAGAGGGAAAGGAGGACAAAAGAGAGGGGAGGAGGAAGGAGGAGAGACAGAGAGAGGAGGAGGGACGAAAGAAAAAAGAGGAGGGACGAAGGAGAAGAGAGGAGGGAAAAGTGGGGGAGAGAGAGAGGAGAGGAGAAAGAAGGAGAAGATGAGAAGGCATTTTTAAAAAAATTATAAAAAGAAGAAACCAAAATTGATTAAAAAAAATTATCACTTCAACATTCCAATTAGAAAAAAAGGATAGCATTTTTTGGTTAGAAAAAATTTTTCACTCAAAAAATCATGAATCACTATAGAAAAGAGAGTAACTTTAGGACAAAATAAATTATTTTAAGACCATAGTATTACGTCACAAAAAACTATAACCTCACGACGAAATTTTTCCAAAAACATTTAACTATGATCTCAATAAATTTTTCAATAAGACAAGTAGTAAAATTGTTGTTGTAAAATAATTGGAATTTTTAATGAGTGTGAAACTTGACTTAACAGAGATATGTGTATTTGGTTTGACTGATAAAATTAGTTAGAAATGATTCTAATCAAGGTTATTAATAAGTCAAAATTTCAATTAATTCCAACTTTATTAATACGAAAGGATTAGAAAACTGAAAGAAAAAATACATCTCATAAAAATCAACCCGTAAAAGAAGGATAATATAGATAGATTAAGTAGATTAAATGAATAGTTTTTAGTTAATTTAAATAAGGTTCACATGAACAGGTTTTTGGTGTTTATCTGAATTATTAGGAAGTTCTTTAAAAAGCTTTGTAATGATACATAAGACTTACAGAAATTAAGATTAAGTGTACGTGAATATTAACTTCAAAAAGTGTTATGGTTAAAGGAATATGTGATTTTCCGAAATTTCTATAAGATGCGAGCAAAAATAATCATGAAGAATTAATATCTATTGAATAATATAGAGGGACAAGGAGAGGATTACTTGCGATGTTCGATTACTCGGCTCGGCAGGTATGCGTGCATGTAGAAAATATTATAAAATTATATTTTTATGTCTTAACTGGTAGAAAGATAACGTGCTCAAAATAGCTAATCAACTCAACTGAATTGAAGCAAATCATAGCTACAACTCCATCAACTGTGACAGATAAAATGTGTTGAGTGAGTTTTTTTTTAAATGTGTTAAGTGAGCGTTAGTTTAGAAGATAAACTGAACCAGCCAGTTAACACCATAATAATATAACAAAATAACAATTAGGTACAAAATACACACATCTACCAAAATTAAGTTGAGATATCAGTGCAACAGTTGCAACTTAATCAAATTAGTTTCTTTTTAAGGGAGAAAACTTAATCTGTTAGTTACCTGTCATGATAAGATCAGCCATCACAATCACCTATAAATATTGCAAGTCTTTGTCACCCTAAGATACCCACACACATAAACATCAAGTAACAACGCTTTTAAGTTTCATCTTCTTCAATACCAATTACTCTTTAATTTCATCAAAAAGATGAATTCTCGAAGACCCACAACCGTCTTTTTCCTCCCAGTTATATTTTTTCTAACAATAACATGTATGAAATCTGTTGCGTCGGAGGGCAATGCTTCTTTTATTGAGAGAGTGGCTGATGCTATATTCCCCAAGATAACAATTACATTCACCAACGAGGCCAATAGTACTAAGGCCATGATGTGCAGCTTTAAGGACTATGATGATGGCTTGCATCTGATTCATTCAAGTGAGGAGGTGAAATTTGAGATAAGGGACGCATTTTTTCCATTATATTGGTGTTACTTGTACATCGACGATCAAAATCAAGGAGTATTTTGGGCGTATACTGATACGTTGAAATGCATCCACTGTGACTGGAGGATACGAAATGATGGGTTATACTTTAAAAAGGTTGATCCAAACAATGCTACAAATATTTCATATCGCGCTCAATATTTATTTGTACATGGAGAATACTATTGAAATGAGTTTCGTTGGCCTTTTTTTTTTCTCACATTTCATACAGAATGTCCACTTTTTGTCTCTATTTACTTCTCCAATAAATACAAACTTACATTTCCACCCATATTTGAGTTTTCTTCAGAGATGCCGCTCGGCCATTTCTTTATTGCCAATCTCTTTGAATTTTACCTGACCAAACAACTGAGGTTTAGATTATAATGTCATTTTTGTTCTTGGAATTTTGTTGAATTTTTATGGTGGATTCATACATGATCTATTTTATCTCTTTTTAAATTTATTTAAAGATCATCGGTCCAAATATTGTAGAAATATAAAACCATAGAATTACTCGTACCATACATAGTTTCAACAAAAGATTCAGCCACATATATTCCCCTCCTAGATCTTGTAATTAGTTAATGTTTGCAAATAGATCAACTGAAAGATCATCAACAAATTCTGTTTTACACACACTACCATGTGATTTTATGCATTTTAAACTATATGATACCAAAGTAAAAAATTCCAAACAAATAATATCTAAGTTAAATATTCCTAAAAAATTATATGGACTACGTAATGACTAATAAGCAAAAGAATTGCTATTGCTTTGACGCAGCTATATAATTGCTTAATGACTACAAGACATCAAGCTCCAATTATATGGACTTCAAATTCTATACAAAAAGAAAAAATAACACACAGAAAAGATACAAACGGGATGTTAGAAATCTGTGAGCCATGGACTTCATTCATCTTCCTTTGAGAGCTCCAAGCCGAGCCGCCAAATCATCGTAGTCAGGCAGGTTCGGATGCACATGGCCAGCCGATACATCAGGCTGCATCGACAGGGACCGAATGTGGGATTTAGCAGGCGTTGCTCGCTCCGTGGATACTGCTCTGCTGTTGGAAAATGCCAAACCGGACTTCGTGCTTCTCAGCAATGGCTCGCCTCTACGATCAGACTGACAATGCACTTGTGGCTGTGGCGACGGTGATCCTTTCTTGCTGTAATGCATCAAAAGTCCATCCAATACTTTCTCTTCATCCCGTTGATCCCGAAACCCTTTGCGCTGCAGCGTATGATCGTCTTTCTTCCATGGGGTGAATCTTCGTAACAAGGAAGGAGATTTATTGCTGTCGACCTTCTCAAGTAGAGGTGTTGGAGTCAGTGGTCGGTTAACGTATTCCCGGCCTGGCGGTGGCTTCAATGGTCTTACAATCTCATCATTTGAGTCACTCAAGACTGGTTTTGCAGGTCTGCTCCTAACCGATCTTGGCTTTGGCTTAGTTTCGCCTGCCATTGTAGCAATGTTCTCTGTTACCTTTTCCAGGACTTCCACTTTCTTCGTTTCTTGTTTCTCAGATTTCGGCTTTAGATAAGGTGGTGGAAGATATTTGTAGGGGATTTTCCATTCGGCATCTTCATTATCAGATGTTCCCAGTGAACTTGAGCTTGCCAACGAGCTGTCGGACGAAGTACTACCCCTTATGTATCTGGATGCCGTTGTTTCATCTTCGCTGCTGCTTGAAAAGTTATGCTTCTCGTTGGCGCTGTCCTTCCCGGGACAAGATTCGGGTTCTTCCCTGTCCTTGTTTCGCAGATTCTTCAAGTTGTATATGTGATCATTCCAAATATGGCTTTCGTTGAAAACGTTACAATCTGTTCTTTTCCTCTCGTCCTGCAAACCGTGGGCGAGATCATCTTTGTGTAGGCTCTGGTTCTCTGTTCTCTTTTATTAGAACAGAAAAAATCGCAAATTAAACAACCAGGACGAGAAGCTTACCTCTTTAGCCTGAGGCTGAAATAGTTTCTGCTCAATGGCATTGGAGCTCCATTGTACAGACAATTCTTTTGCAACAGCGCGCATCAGCTGAACCTTCTCCTCCTTTGAAGGAGCATGTACCTTCGAATTCTCAATAAACTGCAAGCCGGTTATCTAAAGCCGGTCATTTACATATCAAAATAGACAGATAAGCCAAGGAGAGTTGAAATCGGCAAGTTGCAGGTTCTTGTAGTTACCTCCTTGTTGATGAACAACTCGAGGGAGCTTCCATATCTCTGGGAAAACAGAGAGCGGAGATTGCGCAGCTCTGGAAACTCTGCGAATCTCGCAGCAGCATACACCAAAGAGTGGACAGCTTCTTTACATGCATCAGGACACTCTCTGCATCGTCAAAAGGTACGCATTCAGTTGCTAGTTCGTATCAAATAGACCGAGTCATTGTCGTTGAAATTTAAACATTAATCATACTTCTGCTTATCCATTGCTGTGAGGTTGCTTAAGATGCACCTGCAGAACCGCTCGATAAACTCGTAACAGGCTAAGACATTCAACTCGGCGAGAAGCCCTTCGGCCTGCAGAAATCCAGGAAAACCATTATATCAATGGGCTAAACAAACAATGTCATTTGCAAAAGGAGATCAAATCTGCAGCAGCAAATAAATGATCCATTCGCATCCAACCCAACAATATATGAAATGCCAAATTTAAAGGGCAATTTATTGCATCAGATTTCCATATGAGGTCAACCCAAAAAGGGGAAACGAATTAGTCTAATAGTCCAATAAACACCAGAAACAAATAAACGAGACAGCAAATGAAAATAAATCCACATTTCCCATCAAAATGATCCAAACTTGTCTGGTATCTCCAGAAAGGTGATAAGAACCAATTTAAAGAAATGAACTTGAAGCAAGAAAACGAGAAAACAGAACAAGAAGAAGAAGAACCTTTTAGAAAAATAGAGGAAGAAGATATAGAATTGGAGTACTGACCCTGCCATAGGCATTATAATCCAGGCCAGTCTTGAGGAGATCAGCCACGTCATTCTTCAAGTACTTAACCACAGTCTTCTTCTTCTTCTTCAACGCCTCGAGCCTGGTCTTGGTCATCCTTGTCGACGACTTGCTGTTGCAATTCCCAGTTAATAATTGCACCAAGAAACATTGGTAAAACAAAGAACTACGGGTCTTTACAAGCAGGAATTAACAAAGAAAAAGGGTACCATTTTGAGTAGAATCTCGACTTGGTCAGGGAATCAAACATCTTCCCAAGAGCTAATGAGGGCCAAAGATTGAATCTTTTTTGGTGGGTTTATTTTCTTCTTTATAGAAAATGGCTGTTTGGGTAATTATATGTAACACCAAGAATGTGCACCAATGGAACCATGAAGAGGAGAGAGATTTGGACAGAGGAAGAAGAAGATGAGCTAGCATGTTCTTGTCGTGTGAGCTTCCTATATATATGCATGGAGCTCTTATGTTTATCTGTTATTTATTTTTTATTAATAATATATTAAAGTGTTCAAAGAGGAGAGAAGTTAGGGGAGGGGAATGGTCAACTCCGAGTTAAACTGGGATTTTCTATGGACAGTATTTTGGAAGGGAAAGAATCTGATTGAACTGAAATCCAAGAAATTAAGATAACTTGTTCTAGGAAATCTATATATTCCATGTATATAGGCCCTCAATTGTCTTTTTCGAACTAGCTGAAGCATATGTTATTACTTCCGTACTAGAACTTAAAATATGATTATTCTGAAAACCATATTACTAATATGCATAAATGCTTCTTGGTACCGTAATTTGATAAAGACATTAGAAAACTTAAAAATTATTGGTATTTGGTAGTCTCATATTTCTTATTTGAAAAATAGTTATGCTTAATCACAGCCATTTTGAAGAGAGATTCGCCAGTTTACAGAATCTAGTTGATAAGAATTATAACCTCAAATTTTCCTATATTTTTGGGATAAAAAAGAAATTTGTAGCTGCCCGTTAATTTCTAGTCTAAGTTTGCACTTAGAGGCTTGTATGGAACCTCGTGGACAGAATTATCAAACTTCCTGCTCTTACTCCCAGCCTTAAAAATAACAAACCAGAAAAGGAAAGAAAAACCGGAAATAATTTAGAATAACGTTTTATTAATATGGCAGATCTTTCTTAATAAATTTTAATATGGTTATTGTTTTTCATTCTTGGATTTTCTTTGCAAAATTTATTTAATGCGTAATTCTCTAAATTATATGTTTTATTTTCATAGAACTCGGAATATTCTTAAATGATAAAAGTTATTTCTCGGTTAAACAGGTGCATTTGTTCTCATGCACGAACTTAAAATTTAATAAACTAGAATAACATATTATCAATTATTCCAACTGAATGTTGATAGCGTCAAGGTTCTAGGACTTTGGGTATACCGTTTCATTAGTAAATAAACGCTAAACGATAGATTTTTGTGTGTGGAGAAATTCAACTCTTTTAGCTGAGTAACCAAAATTTTATTCTTTGCAAAAAAAAAAAAGGTTAGTTTCTGTGAATTACAGAAAATTGAAGATTTGCTCGATTGCAGAATCTAAATGATAAGAATTATAACCTCCAGTTTTGCTATATTTTTGGGATAAAACAAAATAATAGCTGCCCGTTAATTTATAGCCTTAGTTTAAATTTAATGGCTCGTCTAGAACCTCGTCACCGTAACAATAATGTTAAATCTCATCTCATTCACATAAAAAAATAAGAATATTGCATCTCCTCCTTTTACTCCCAAACTTTTTTAAGAGAAGAATCTGAAATAAATGAAGTACTACTTGCCACGGTACATACGACCATGCCACACACGTAAAAAAAGACTGCCATTTTATTAGAAGATTCTTGAATATGTTAACACAATTTTCCTGAAAAATTTTTTTAAACCGTGCTGACCAAACAATCTCGATCCAGAATATGAAAACCCACGTCATCACCTAATATAAACAACTTCACTCAAAAAACATTGGGCGACTCGACCTTCTCGAACATCTTCACCAAAATAGCAGGGTTTTTAAAAATGACTCGAAGGTCGACCCGAATTTTGGTCCGACCTTCGGGTTGGCCAGCCCAAGTAGCCCAACCACCGATTGGACTGGATTTATTTTCTTTTAATTTTTTGCAATATTTTGAATTATATATATATATATGTAAATAATTTATATAATAAATTAATAATAACATATAAATATACTAAATAAAGTATATATACAAATAGATAATCTCGAATAAAAGATAAAATTAATAATTTTTTAAAATTTTCTGGGTGAACCACCCCCGGTCCAACCAAAAACTGGGCAATCCGATAAAAAATAGGGCGGTTCACCCGGAGAGCGGTTTATTGACAAAAAATGGACTGCCCATGGGGCCAATTCGTGGTCTGGCCAGCCTGACTGCCGGTCGGACCGCATTTTTTAAAACTCTGCAAAATAGTCATGGTGTCGATCCTACTATCCAAATCAAGCCGTGCCCAAGCGGGCTCGATTGGGCCTTCTCCGAGCCTAAGCAGACTTTGGCCGAGCATAAGCAGGTCTTAAGATCACAATGCAGATCCTGCCCAAGGTTTTAAAAAAATGGTCTGACTGGTCGGACCATAAATCGAGCATAATTCAGGGTTATTTTTAGGGTAAAAATAGAGTGCGGTTGGATTGGATGGTTCGCCCAAAAAATCTAGTCGAACCAGATGATTCTCACAAAAATTTGATATGTTAATATTTTCTTATTATTAGTTTATATTTACTTCTATATTCAAATATATTTCAAAAAATTATATAAAAATAAGAAAAAAATCTGATCCGACCAGTAGTTGGACTGATCAGACCAACTGACCTGGAGGTTTTTAACAACCCTGATCTCGCCTTCATTCCAAGTGGATTCAAAACAATGACCAAGGTAAGTCATTGAGTTGACCCAGACGGTACCATCATTTGACCCAGGCAGTACCCCAGATCGACCCAGGCAGTACATAATCGATCCAAGAGGTGTCGTCCACCTGTCACCCAAAAGTGAGTCCGACCAAAGCGAGACTCAACCAGGCGGGTGTCGACCAAGTCGGTCCAGACATCAACTTTCAATTGATCGGACCAAAACATGTGATTGTAATTCAGTTGCTACACAAACAGACCCGAAACGTATATCAAAAAATTTCATACCTCAACAGCTAACATTCATTTACGTAAAAATAGTAAGTGTTGTTACTTATTATTTTGATGAATATATTTTATATATAAATATAATCATATTGGCTTAGGCAGAAAATAGACATCATTTGTCTATTTTGTTCTCAATTTTTTGTCTCATCTATTTTTATGGCACATAAAATTATATTTTAAAACACAATTTATTGTGACATATTTTTACTATATTATCATAAACTATTATTTTTTATTCTTTATCAAGGTTAACTCAATTATTATTATATATTTTTTGTAATATATGATTTTTTTGGTTTCATATACAATTTTTTAATTCAAATGCAAATATTTTAATAATTCTACACTCTTTTAAATTTTCTAAATTTCATATTTTCAAACACAAATCCATATTGTTTACAATATGTCCCTGTCCTAGTTTTTTGCTAATAACACACGATGACAATGATGATCGAACTACCTTCCTCCCATTATTGAGAAAGTTCAAGCAAAAGAGTTTACGAACACGAAGGGGGACCTAGAGTATATCAATAATCATGGCTTGGAAATTAGTAACCACACAACATGGTCCACAAAGTTTATTTAACTATATTTTAGGGTTTTATATGTAATTATTTTTTGATTTTCTATATCGCTGTGGAATATTTCAAAAGTCAAATTATGACACCTATCTCAATGTTCATAGTTAAAGAAATTAAGGTAGTGAAGTTTCTAATCCGATATTGTTGAATTTTCTTATCCGATGTTGTTTCTTCATCGCGGAGAGAAGACGCACCATACCAGCGATTAGGGTTCAATGGGTGTATTCAGTCGTAGTTATTGAATTGTGGCAAGATGGATCAGCACTAGGTGGCTACCCAGCGGCAGTTGGGGTTGTGGCAGAATCCGAAAGCCATCGATCGTTGAGGGATGTTACGACAGTTTTTTCTAATCAACTCGGGACTCGTTTTAGACTTCTAATTCGAATTTACTTGAAACTTCAAGTATTGTCTACTATATAAAGACATGTTATCTAGGATTGTGTAAGTCTTTATGACTCGTATCCATTAATAAAATTACTCTTTTCTCACCGTGGACGTAGGCATTAGGCTGAATCACGTTACATCATGTGTTCGTGTTCTTTGCGCGATTTCGTTCCCGGTATTGGTGTTTTCCTAACAGTAGTTTCATGTACAAATGTATAATGCAGGCATATCGTTACATGTTGAATGATTAGAAGGATTCGTTTGATTCCGAAAATCGTTTGTATGGATTTAATACAAATAAAGTTGTAAAAATAATAAGATCATATGACTAAAAAGGTGTAAAACTAATCTGTGATTTTGGTTGAAAGGATGACTCGGGAAAATGCCCTGGCCTTAGAAAGACATCATCTCTCCTACTAGCGCGCCAAATCAGCCATCTATACACCCTACGCGATGAATTTCCCGGTCAAAATTTGAAACAATCCATTTTTGTGATTTTTTTAAAAAAGTGTTACTATTTATAGTTAATTAAAAAAATAATATCAAAAATTAATTATTAAATTGATATCCAAATTTTTTTATTTTTGAAATCACGCAAACAAAATTTTAACTCAATTCAAGTTATATCCATTTTTTATGCACTAATGTGATGACTTATGTTCAACACAAGTATTTTACAAAAATAGTAAATTGTTTGATCAAAAATTAATTTCATGACCCTATTTTATTCGTAAGATATAACCAGAAAGTTAAATTGGAAAACAAGTTAAATTATATGAAATTGTTCTATACAAATGTTGTTTGATCCTAAAAATGTAATCAATGCCTTCTCGAAGCTCGCCTCTCTCAACTCCTTTGGGACCTACCTCATAGACTTCTGCTTCTCCGCAAGCTCTTTTTTTTGGTGAAAAAAGAGGGGCAAAGCCCCTATATATTAAGATATATGGCCAAGACAAACCTACTAAATGCAAGATCCCCTCTCGGCCTCTTATGAGGGTAAAACCGTCGGCTTCGTTAAACCCCTACCACAGAAAATCCGATGGGAGAAAAGTTGTGGGAGGGGAATAGTACCTCAGGAGGGTGAGCCCCCTTGACATTTGTGGTATCGCTAAAAATGATCTTGCATCGTTACTAGCTTGCACATTCCTAACAATAGAAAGATCACCCAAGTCCTCCAACATGATCTTCCTAACATGCGGGGAGGGAAAGCTAAGTCCTAAGCCCAATCGGCATAATAAAACCCTGGTTTGCGAGCAAGTCTGCACATCTATTACCCTCTCTATATACATGTTGAATTCTAACCTCTCAGTTACCTTGTAAAGCTTGTCGAATGAGTTGTAGCAGTGGGTTGGGAGCAAAAGCCTCAGTGCTTGGTCCCGAGAGAAAATCTACAACTATTATGGAATTGACCTCCATAATGAGCTGCTCGATGCTTAGGCTTTTGGCCAACACCAGCCCGTGATAAGACTCCCCATAATTCTGCGTTTACACTAGAGTAATGGCCTTTATTGGCAAAAAATCCTCCTTTCTAATCTCAGTGGTGATCCCAAAGAAGCTCTCCTACAGTAGCTTGCTTTGTGAAGGCCTTCATAGCTCCATCCAAATTCAGTTTATACCAACCCACGAGTGGCTTGTCTCAGACAACTAATCTGTCCTCCCAGCATGGCTATGTTGTCATGCAAGTCCTTGCTCCAACCACCACTTGAATCTTCCTAACCCTATAAAGAATAGCTGCACATGTGTTAGATGGTCTAGCATCTTCTTTGCCCCACACACGATGATTACGCCATTTCCATATTGTGTTGACAGCACATATGAATATGTCCAACCAGCGCTCAGGGGCTTTTAAGTTAGCATCAAACCAAGCATCCAAATCAAGAGAGAAAAAGGGTTTAGGGGCAGAAGTCTCCTTTTGTAGTAGCTGCTTCCATAAGCGGCTCGTCAGAGGGCAGTCACGTAAGGCATGTAGGATTGTCTCTACCCTCCTTTCGCAACAAGGACAACAGGCATTTCCTATCATATGCCAATTCCTGCGGACAACATTAGTGAGGATACGCCCATGGCTTGCCATCCATACCATGGTCTTGAGTCTTTGAGGCCCTTTCCATTGCCATAATTGCTTCCACGGTCGAGCAGTGATATCCTATTCATTGTCTGGGAGTAGTTGGTATATGGACTTTGTTGAAAATTTGCCATCGTGTGTCATGCTCCATGTTCGCCTATCCGATCCTAACCCTTGTCGGGGGTAGGGATACCTGCAATAACCGCTATTATAACAGGGGGTAAGAATTGGTCTATAATCTCCCACTTCCAACCACCCTCTTGGTCTACCATATCACATACTTTCATTTCGAGAAAAGAGGATGGGACTGAATTAGAACACCTCTCGTGAAGATTAGCATCCCCATCCACCCACTTATCCTGCCAAAACAAGGTCAATTGACCATCACTAATCGCCCATTTAGTCCCTTTCTCCATCATCGGCCAAAGAGCAACAATGGCCTTCCAAAGCAGAGAGTACGCTGGTTTGATCGAGACTGTAGGGAAGACCACATCTTGTTTGACATACTTAGCCCATAACACCTTTGACCAAAGTTGGGACCTATCAAAAGGAAGCTCCCAAGCGAGTTTCATCAATAGAGCAAGGTTCTGATCACAGAGCTTCTTAAATCCAAGCCCCCTTGCTCTTTAGATTTACACACGGTATCCCAAACCAACAAGTGTGGTTTCTTTTTCTCCACAGAAAACCCCATAGGAAACCTCGTTGGATCTTCTCAATGCTATCATAAATGCCCTTAGGAAGTTTAGTCGATTGCATAGCGTAGATAGGTAAAGAGTTGATAACCGATTGTGAAAGGGTCGCATGTCTTGCAAAAGCTAGTTTGTTGACATACCATCCCTGTAATCTAGCATGGACCTTCTCGAGTATAAAAGCAAAGGTACTCTTGGTAACTTTCTCATGAAGAAGTGGCATCCCCAAGTATATTCTAAGATTCGTAGCCAGGAAAATACTAAGAGAGCTAGCCATCTCACGTGCCAGGGAGCGAGACACATTCTTTAATATAAATAGCTTTGTCTTGGGCTTACTGATGAGCTAACCTGACAAATCACAAAATCCCTTTAGGATTTCATTAACCACACTAGCTTGCGTACTCAAGGCTTCCCCAAATAATAGTAGATCATCTACGAAGAAGAGGTGCAAAAGCTTAGGCCCTTGTTGGGATGTCTTGAGTGGCTTCCAGTCTCCTTTAGTGATGCTGGTATGGATCATGTGTCCCAATCTTTCCATGTACAGGATAAAAAGATATGGAGACAAAGGATCCCCTTGCCTGATATCGCGAGAAGGAGTGAACTGGTCTGATAATTCACCATTCCATATGACCTGTATGGAAATAGAAGACACGCACCTAAGTATGAGGTCAATGAATGAGATCGGCAAATTTAGTAAGGTAAGAGTCTCCTTGATAAAACTCTATTGCAATCGGACATAAACTTTGGCAAGGTCCGCTTTGATGGCATGGATAATCTCTTGCGCAATGACAATGTTACCGATAATGCTACGACATGCGACAAAGCTATTCTGGTTCTGAGCAACCTACTTTGGCATATAAGGTTGGAGTCTCTGAGCTATTAGTTTCATAATAACCTTGAGAGAGGTATTACACAAACTAATAGGTCTAAAGTGTTCGGGCCGCTGTGAGTTCCTCTCTTTTGGAATAAGCACAATAGCAGTACCATTAGCCAACTCCACTGATGACTTCCCCATAAAAGCATCCCTAACAAAGGTAGAAAGAGATGTTTTAACGGTTTTCCAATGATGTTGGAAGAAGATGGCATGGAGGCTGTCAGGGCCTGGTGCTTTAAGGGGAGCCATAGAGAATAGGACCTTTTGGATCTCCTCCTCCGATGGTAGCATAGCAAGCTTGCTACTTGCATAAAAGGTTCGGCCTATGATCAATCCTCATTGTACTCCCACTTTTCGAATACAAGCTGGTGAAGTAGTTGAAGAGGATACTTTTAATAGCATCATGATCAGAGACCCATTCATTCTCGTTATTCTTGATAGCCTCAATCCTGTTTGCCTTGCATCTAACCATAGTAGTTGCATGGAAGTAGCGGGTATTACGATCACCTTGTGTAAGAAAATCCCTTTTGGACTTTTGTAGCCATAACATTTCCTTTTGTTCAAGAGTAGTCTCAAGCTCGTTGCGGAGAACCCATTCCAACCGTTTCAAAAATGGATTATGAGCTATATCCAACGACCTTTGGATTCCAGCAAGCCTTCGCATTAGAGTATGTTTCTGGCAATGGATATTGCCAAAGATATTGCAATTCCATATTTTAACTTGCGATGTGAAATTTTTGCAAGCTGTGTGAAGGGCAGCCTCCTTATCCCAGTTCCTGCAGACAAAGTCGGGGAACTGAGAGTCACTCAACCATGCCGCTTAGAATTAGAATAGGCATTTACAAGGTTGTACTGGAGGATCCGGGCTAAGCTTGGGTAAAAAGGGGCAATAGTCAGACTTAATCATTGGAAGATGGACCACTTTGGCTTTCGAAAAAGCTAACCGCCACTCAATATTTGCAAGCCCTCTATCGAGTCTTTCATGGATGCCACCACGAACCCAAGTAAAGCAGGAACCAACAAAACCCAGGTCCATAAGAGCACAAGTGTCCATCCAAACCTTGAATTGTAAGTGTTTTGTACCCTGAATAGGGACACTGCGCAACTTCGTATCCGTAATGAGAAAGATGTTAAAGTCTCCCGCTACTAGCTAGGGTTTAGTCATAGCCCTAGCAATCAGACGTAATCTCTCCCAAAGTTCCTCGCAAAGAATAGCCATAGGATGACCGTAGACTACCGTGAAGAACCAGCTACAGTTATTCGACGAAAGAATCTCGAGATGGATAAATTGTGCATGAATAACTTCCACTGAGATATTGATACATGCACTTTTCTAGAAGACCCAGATGCTCCCGGAGTGACCGCACATCAGCGCCTAAACAATATTCAAGAACTGGAGAGATCGAGCCAGCATATTAGCTCTCTTCCCTAAAATCCATGTTTCAACAAGAACAAGAATGTCCGGTTTGTGAAGCTTAACCAACTCCTTGATCGTAGCTTTGAATTTGGTACTTGCTGCACTCTGATAATTCCAAGAAATAATATTCATCAGAAAAATTAACAGACACGAGAAATCAAATTCATAGGAGCCTAAACAAGTGGTTATCAATACTAAAAGCAAGGAGAACAATAAATTAGAAACTCCCTGCCCCGGAAGGTTTTATGGATCACTTTTATTCCCAATCTCGTCCACTATCATATTTCCTTTATGCTCTGGCCTCTCCGCACCCAGAGACCACTCCACATCCATATGTTCTTGAATCGGTTTGAAGGGGGATCCCATGTACTGACCACCTCTATCCACGACCATCAGATCAATCCCTAAGGTCGTAGGAGGGAGGTGTGGATTCTGGAATTGTTCATCAAGCTCTATACCACTATCAGTACCTTCCTTTTATTCTAAAGATTCCTCGATACCCGCCTTCCTGGATAGAGGAAAGGTCTCCATGTCCCTGGGTGAAACTTTGAAGAAACCTTTAGTTTAGACTTTGGTCTTATCAGTTGCTTGGATTGCCTTCTGGGCCTCCAACTTAGCCTTAGCAGGCTTTAAACTGTTCAAAATGGGCTTCTTGGGCTTAACTAATGCTTGGGCTTTTTTTGCCCGAATCTCTTTGCAAGACTCCCCCATCATTCGCCTTCTGGATGTCTTTATTCTTCCATGGACCTGCCTTTGCCTTTGGTGTAGTTGACTTTTGCATCACGTGCTAGTCCACAACCTGTATGCTTTCCTGCGCAACCGACAGAACCTCTTCCGTAGCAGTGTTAAGAGATTCAAAATTTGAAGTTGAAATAGGCAATTCCTTTTTAGCATGTTTCTGACGACCTGTTTGGTTACTTGCCTTAGCCTGTCCCCCGTGACTGTGCCCCTGTTTGGACTGTCTTTTAGCTCTCGGTTTTTATTACACAAGCATCCAGTCACCAAATTGACTCTCCAGCTCCATTCGAGGATTAGGCCCCGACGGCTGACCTTCCGAAGATAGGATTCCACATGTCCTATACTACTCAGGTCAGAGCATAAGCTAGTGATACTTTTGGCTACTGGACTTTCCCTATCTAGGGTACAGCACTCCACCATTTTGCCTAGCAGCACGACATTTGTATTGCTCTCCCACAACCCCATTTTCTCACGCACGGTTTAGGCTGCTCCCATTTTGCTCGCCGCTACTATGGGAATCGCTTTTGCTTTCTTTTCCTCTGGTTACTAAGATGTTTCAGTTTGCTAGGTTCTCTCTTGCCTGTCCATGGATTCAGCAGCAGTTTGAAAGGTTGACCTATTTGGGAATCTCCAGATCTACGCTTATTTGCAACTCCCTAAAGCATTTCGTCGCTTCGAGCAGACTTGGGCATTTGAGCCTTGGCGGGCAGAATCTAGCATTCTGGTTTAAGGTGACCATACGTCCCACACCGAAAGCAAATACGGTAAAGGCCCTCATATTGTAACCTGTTGTAGGTCTGACAAACTCGAAAGGAGGATAAGAGAGGCCTAGTGATGTCCACCTCCACACATATCCTCGCAAAGGCATCTCATTGATGTTATTCCATCATGTTGTCAATCCGTATAGGGCATCCTATGCAATGGGCTAAGTTCCTAAGGAAGGCAGGTGAATAGAACTTCATAGAGAGAAACGGCACCCGAACCCAAGTGACAACCTTAGAGGTTTTTGCAGTCCTTGGGTCAAAGTTAAGCCTCCATCTTTGTACCATTATATAGTGGTCCGAAATCATCCAGGGACCCCCCGTGAGTATTCTCTCATACTCCTCAGCTGAGGATGGCCATACCAGGTAGAACCCACATCCCAGATCAGCGAGGTTGAAGTCCACAGGGAACCCCTACAGGTGTGCTAACCTTCTCTTGAGATAGAAGTACGATACCTTGTAGTCAAGCACCTTAATGATAAGGGTTTTCCACTATGGATGTCACATTTCGATCTTCTCCTCCTTCAAAAGCTGGATCCTTGGACAAAATGGGTCATCGTCGTCCTCTCCCTCCAAGTTGCTAGACACTAATTCCTCTTCATCCACATAAAAAGATTGACTTCCTTGCCTTGCTCCCGGGGACTCCATATCCAAGGTTGCATCTTTAAACGAGAGCTTACGGCGATGGTCGTCAGGTGGAGCCTCGCTCACAGGGGTGGTACCTCCTGTAAGTTGTGGAGTTGACCTAGGTGTCTGTTTCCCCTCTTTCGATACCAAATCGGTCTTCACTTTCTTATTCTCCCTTGGTGGTGTAGTAGCTGGAAGTGGCGGGGTGTGGCCGGAGCCCCCTTGAGGTGGAGGCTCCATCTCAGTTGACCTAACCGCCCTCGCTTTCCCCTTTTCAATTGACTTTTAGGAGAGAGAGAAGTAGTAGAATCCTTTTTTTTGCAAGCTCTTTTGCTTCCCCCACCTCTGCTCATCCCTTGAGAAGCACGACAGATACACTAGTATAAACATATTTCTTATAATTTGGATGGTTGGGAAGTTATAAAGAGAGAATTGGAGTTTAATTATAGACCTCGAGAATTTTATCAATGACGATAACCGCTGGAACTCATTATCATCAGGGATGAAAGCAAACAACTCATCAAAAACCAAAACCCTAACACCATCAAAGGCGCCAACGGCTCCTCCGTACTTCCCCTTACTCTACAACAATTATGATTTTGGTGCGGCCACGACTATTGTTAAATTTTTGTAGAACAACTGGGAACATTTCTGAGTTTAGGGAAATCTGTATGTTGGAAAGATATGGAAAATTGGAAAATATGTAATTGCAATCCATGTTTGCCTCAATTCGGGGTACTTAAATTGATATTTGGATTATAGTTCTTAAACTTGCCAAAAACACTGTCATTTGCCAAAAATCCATGTTTGGCGCTGTAAGAATTAAAAAAGCTGGTTACTAACATTTGTATCAAGGTCATAGTTCACAAACTTATCTTTCTGACCAGTAGCATCCTTGAAGTACTACCAAAAGTTATTAATCGGCTCGTTCTCTCTGTTATAGTAGTTCTTAAACGTGTCAAACCCATGAGCGCTAACAATGCCGTAGTTGTTGAAGTTCTTGTTGGAGTAGATGACTAAGTTGGAGTTGTCGTCATGTATACCGAGAGATGGAAAGAGGTCAATGAAGCAGAAGAGCTTGGGGAAAGAGCAAAAGTCCAAGAGGTGGGTCTCGAGTGGAGTTGGAGGAGGTGAGCTTCAAGAAGGATGTTGTTTGGCAGAAGATGGTTTTTTTTTAAGATTATTTTGGTCAATTTCAAGATCAAAAATGCAAAAAATTAATATCGTCAGCCATGGATCTCAGACTAATATTTTATTATAGAGTGAAAACTCTATACCAAATTCTGATATGATAAGGACCCTACTGCAAATACAAGTATACGGTACAAATTTCATAGTAATTTATCCTACTTTTTAGTATGTATACTACTTTTTATTATTTTTAAGAAGTTATTACTTTGATGAGGTTTTAGAGATTTTACTTATTCCAGACAACCTCAATCCTAGTGTAATAAAGGGAGTTTATATTTTTCATGGTTTTGTGTCCCCCTAATTAAGTCTGCCTCAAAACTCTAGAGCTTACATGGTTAGAAAATTGTCTATTTTGTTTAATATTCATCACATTTGTCCAGCATTACTAAAATTACCTTAATACCCTTTATGTATATTGGAAAAGCTTAGTTTCCATACCGAGGACAAGGTGTCGCAGGATGACTTTCCCAATCCTAAAAGATGGCATGGAAGACCAAGAAATATTAAGGTTAATCAAGGAGTCTTCCAGGATCCCTGAAAACTGAATGAAGAGTGTTCTAGAATGCTCTAATGTTGTAGGGCCTTCTAGAATACTCCAATATAGATAGCGGTTGGTAGTTAGTAGTTGGAGAATATATTTATTAGGTAGTTAGTAGCTAGCATTTATGTTTTGGTTTGTATTGATGAGTATATAAAGGGTTACCATCCTCATTCGTATTCATCTATTAAAATTTCCAAAGTCAGTAACATACCAATATTCCTACAAAGGTTATCGTACTTGTGTATTTTCTCTCCTCTTACTAGCTTAGAGTTAAGAGAAGGTGAGAATAAGCTGACTTTGGCGAGCAAGTGTCGGTATGTCACATAGATAGCTTGAGTAGGAAAGTTAGCTTGTGACAGTTGGTATTAAAGTAGCATTGTTGTGATGGCGCGATGGGAGAAGGATGTATCTATAGAATACCATTTTCCAAGAGAAGGAGAGAGGCCTACTGGGGAAAGGAAGAGAAGTCGATACCTTAAGAAGGTTTGGTTTACTAGAGAATGTTCTAGTAAGGTGGGAGTTCAAGTTTTCTGAGTGTAGAGATAGATTGGAGAACTTTGTCGTAAAGTATAGAAGAGCTTCAACATAGAGATGCTGAATTTGAGGGGAAGATGCAAATGGCACATAATAAGCTCGAAGGCAAGATGCAAGGTATACTTGATACTATGGTTAACCACTTGTAAGCACAAATTCAAAAGGTAAGGGCGACTTTTTTTGCTAAGTTTGATGTCATACAAGAACAAGTTTCTTTGTATATGAAAGTAGTTACAAACAAATTAGTGACACCTTTGATGGTGCATGATTCAAAAGCTGACAAGTTTTAGTGGCACAAAGAATGCGAAGGAACTTGATAACTTTCTTTGGGATTTTTAAAGATGCAATAAAGATTTAAAATACACCCCTTAACTCCCCAACACTGCGATGTTATAGTGGAGGATGAAGCATGGTAAGATGGAGGGAGATTAAGAGCAAATTTTATCTGGGGAATGTGCAGTACGAGACACGTGTGCATCTCTAAAGACTTGAGCATAAGGAGAATATGCACAAGTACATAAAATAGTCCTCAAAATTGCTATTAGAATTTTGGATATGATAGAGAAGGAGTCACTCTTTGCTTTCATGGATAGGTTGGAACCCTGGGCAAAGATGGACTTACAATGACGAGGAGTACAAAATCTCTTAACGGTCATTACAATGGCCAAGTCATTGGTCGAGTTTGGGAGGCTCCAGTTGCCAATAGAATGATAGTATGAGGAAAGCTGCAGTGAAGGTGACAATGATGAGGAATGTCATTCATGCTCGTCAAGTAAGGAAAGAAGCATTTGTCCTGACCTGCGATTTGATACAAAAATACATAGAACAAGAAGGAGCAAGAGAAACCACGTGGAATTCTTATTTGCGAAGGACCTCATCAAGCGAGGAGTACCCAAAGATGAAGAATATCTCTGCCTTGATCGTGAGGAGGAGGAATGGGATGGATATGTCGAGGATGATACAAGGATTATTAAGCTTTGAGTGTTTATTTCTCTTAACATTGCGAGTCGTAAGAAGAACGATTACAAAAAGGTCAAAGATAAGTTAGTTATAGAGCCGCCACAGAAATCCCTACCTATGCAAAAATTATGTAAGAGGGGGCAAGCATGGAAGTAGGACGAGGAGTACCATGGGATGTTCAATGGGTCGAAGGAGGCATTGATATAGAAGTCAGTATGCATTGTCCCAACCACAATAAGCAAGAAGAGTTGGTATAGGTAGGTAGCCCAAGCTAAGCAGACGACAAAGAGGCGTACAATGCAATAGTCCAAAAAGGGCAAATCTGAGTCGCGATAAGTCTTAACATGCATCGGGAAAGAAAACTTGGTGTAGAGAAATAGACGTAATGAATAGCAACATTAGGGCAAAGGCAAATCAAATTCTCGAAGAGCGAGACCCTGACGAAGGCGTACTTGTGTATTTTCTTTCTTCTTACTAGCTTAGAATTGAGAAAAGGTGAGAGTAGATTAATTTTGGCGAGCGAGCGCCAAAGTGCTGCACAAATAGCTTGAGTGGGAAAATTAACCTATAATAACGGGACCTGAAGGTGTTTTCAAAAGAAGAGGAAGGTGGAAGTTAAAATTTGCCAAGGCTAGGGGTTTTCCTAGATCTGGCCATGAATTAAATCTTATTCATGGTTTAGTTTGATTTGATTCATTAAAAATTTGATTCGATTATAATTTGATTTATCGATAATTCGATTCAAATTTGTCATGATACAAATTGAATATGATTCAAGTTTTTTATAATTTGTCAAATTGGCGAATTCAATTCGAATTGAATTTGTATCAAATTTGTTTGTATATGTTAAAAAATTAAATAAATCTATAAATATTGCCTTTTATTTTATAAATTTTACACATTTCAATCTCAATTGTCTGCTTCTCTTATTACAAAATATGAGCTATGTGAATTCTCTTTCAAGTTTTCTAATTAGATATATTTTTCATATAATTTATCGTATTAGTATATAATTATGTCATCAAGTAGCACAAATAAGGGTGAAGAAGAATGTGTGGAACATCACGATTCTATTGAATTAGATTTTTCACTGATTGTTACTTATCCTATTTCAAAAAAATGATAAATGTTCATGATGTAATTCTACGGGAAAGTGTTGATTCGATATTCAACAAAAAATGTAACAAGATTACCTTTACTTTTTTAGCATTTTATAAAAGTTTCTACCGGACAACTACATTGTTTACAATTACATATAATTATTATTGTAAAAAATTTAACTTCAAAATCGGAAATAGATAAGATACTTATACTACTCAATGAATATATAAATATTCGCACAAATTTGTGATAGAAAAATCCCAAACTCAATTATCTACCAAACCTTAAACCATAAACCATAAACTATATGCAACTTAATTTGTATATAAAGTGTAAACCCAAACGTAAGTTGTTTTTTTAAGGGTAAAAATTTATTCTTAGTTTTATATTTTGTTATTAAATATTAAATATTTAAAAATTAATTCAAATTCGAAGATTTATAATTCGCATTCAATTCTTCTTTAATATTTTGATAAATTTGAATACAAACCGTAGTCAGGTCTACACTTTCATCTTTCTCTCACATATGTGGCACACCGTACGATGTAGTTGTTTTGGATTTTTAGTGGATTTTTTTAAATCTTAGGTGATTTTTAAACTTGCTTCTTAAATCCCTTTTAGTTTTTAAGTATTCTCTCTCTTGGTTTCCGTCACCCTGAAACGACGTCGTGGGTAACCACGTCGATTCGTGAATTGGCTGGACCATCGGTGACTCCGTTTATCCAAGGAACGGGTGGGTAGGTGAGATATTCATCGGGCCTTCCGCGTTCCTAACAACTTTGAAAATATCATTTTCGGCATTTTATTTTTTATACAATCTTCTTAAATTGATTATTTGATTGGCAAATTAGTAAATATTATTAATATTTTTCTCTGATTGAATTAGGTGGGCCTCAACCACAGGCGGAGCCAGAAAATTTCGAAAGTGGAGTCAATTACTAATGTTTTTAAAATTAACGGGGTCAATTTTTAATTTTAGTGGAGATATATATTAAAAAGTATAGTTAATTATAAAAAAATAAAATTAAGTGAGGTCAATTGACCCCACTTAATTGTATGTGGCGCCGCCCCTGGCCTCAACATTGGGAGCATATTATGTTATGGACCCATAAGGGAAGTGTGTTTTAAGCATAGTTTTGAAAAACGACCCAGAGATCGACCTCTTTTTTGGGCGATTTCTGGATCGACTGGTCCGACCGACAATTCGACTTCATAATTTTTTAAAAAGATAAATATATTATGGTTAAGAGGGTAACAAATAGATTTAAAAAGATAGGAAGGAAAAAAAATATTGGAAGAAAAAAGAGGGAGAGAGAGAAAGAATTAAAAAAGGAGAGGAGGGGGAAGAAGGAGGGGGAAAAAGGGTGGGTCAAAAAGGGGGAAAAGTTTAAAAAAATTCAAAAAAAAGGAGGATTTGGGTCAAAACCTAACGAATTGGGAAATTCGAGTTAAACTTTCTGGTTGGACCGTCTGGTCAGATCAGAAAATCCCCAGTTCGTTAAGTAAGTATTCTAACTATGGGTTTTTAGTCGGTGCATTGGACGATTTACGGCCCGACCGATCAGACTACCAATTTAAAAACTATGGTTTTAAGTGGATGAAAGTAGAATGGGATTATGAAAAAAATATATTGTTTGGTCTACTCTTTTTTCCTTAATATGAGTAAAGTACATAGTATGTGCAAGTAAAATAGAGATATATTGGTAGTCAGCAAGGAGGAGGGAGAAGAAAACAAGATATAACCTATGAGAAGATCGTCTCATTCTTTCGTAAGGGGTTTGCTGCGATGTCCACTACCGAGGGGTCATCGGAATTGGGAAGAGGCTCCTCCTCGAATTTTTTTATTGGGTCATGAAGGATTTAAAGCATAATTAACAACTAATTACAGTTAATTACACAATAATCAACAAACTTAATACATCAATAAATAATGTAAATTACTTGTTGTAACGAGCTTTTCCCGGATCGTCTTGACGAGATCTTACTACTGATTAATTCACGACCACGATCAGATTCGGATTCTTGAATGATTTCCACGAACTTCTCTACTTCACAAAATCTGAGAGTTTTCGGAACTGAACCGAAATAGTGCTTCTTCTCTGCTGTGTGTGTGGATATGGCTGAGGAAAATTACAGAGATGATCACCTGCTTCCTTTCCCTTTTATAGGAAAAGTCCAAGAGGTGAAAACTTATCTCTGCAATTCCAAGTGGCAACCATTAAGAGTAAGAATGCTTACTCATTATTTCCAAGTCAATCTCTTGGAAAAGGCTGATGGGCCAAGCAAAAATGAGTCTATTAATGGGTGCCCATTTAATTCCAAGTCCAACATCTCCCACTCACACATTATTGACCATAATCAACAAACTCTCAAATTTTTGCTAAGTAAAGATTTCGTTCGACCAACATACATCGAGTGCACTTAGCTAAATTCAAGAGCACACATACGAGCTTCTTAAATAATAGCATCTCGATATTCTCATTACCTTAGATATGCCTTATCCTAGGTCTCATCTCATATCCCATTGTTTGCATATGTGATTTCAAACAATTTAATCATGTTCAATATTGTGTTACTCTTAACACAATAGGTGCGCACCATTGAACAACGAAATTCAAGGAATATGATCGATGAATAACCTTCTCCTTTATAAGTATTTCTTTCATCATGATAAAGCCTGCTTTTCTAGTCAGTTTTGCTAGATCGAATTATGAATCATGACATTTTCATAGACTTCCTAAGCTAGCAGCACAGAATCATACTTCCAAAATACGTTAAGGGTCATAAGGATAGTGTACCGAAAAATTTCGGAATTGGTCTCACACTAGGGAAACAGAAATCAAATAATAATTTCCCATCCATTGGTCGACTAAGCAAACATTGTACTATCCACGTCTTATGATGTTCATTCCTCTGAAAAGGAGCGCATGTGATACACAAATTAACATCATACTAGAGCATCAGCCTCGATGTTTTACTGAACAACGACCTTAGTTTACTCAAAACTGCTCTAGGCTATATAGACAGATAATGATAAGTTCCACTTATATCTTATCATTTGAATTTACAGAAAATTCAATGTAGCAATAAATGCTTGCATTATAACTAATCTCGCACTTTAACAAGAACTTTTCTTGTAGTTAAGCAAGACGGCATTAATATTTTAGAACAGGCACTCGATATAATGATGTTCATAAAATTGCCTCATCTCATCAAGAAATCAACTCGTTAACTCCCACTAAGGTAAACACCCTTGTAAGTGGGTTACTTTTCTGTCTCACATGCTCTTATAAATATTTCTCAAAAAAAAAATATTTACACAATCATATTGCTAAAAACATCCATATTATATTGAATGACTAATTCATTACAATATGTACAAAAAACATTAATACCTACGCAATCCCAGGGATCTGACGTATTTTTCAAACATGTCTCTGGATACAACCTTGGTCATAAGATCTGCTATCATATCATGCGTAGACATATGTATTATGCTAACCTCCTTATGTGTAATCATATCCCTAACAAAGTGATACTTAATTCCAATATGCTTTGCTCTGCTATGGTATCTAGGATTCTTAGCAAAAGCTATTGATGCTTGATTATCGCAAAATAAGCTCACTAGTCTTTTTGAGTCAGTTAGGGATAGATGGTTCAAAAACCTCTTTAACCAAACTACCTCTTATACAGCTACCGCAGAAGCAACATACTCGGCTTCCATAGTTGACAGAGAAACATACTTTTATTTCTTGCTACTCCACGAAATAGTAGCTCCATCAAGTGTGAAGACATATCCTGATGTAGATCTATTCTCATCCATATCACCACCCCAATCAGCATCGGTGTAACCTCTCAATATCAGGTCTTGACCTTGATAAACCAGTGAGTATTCTGTAGTCGTATTCAAGTATTTTATAATTCCCTTAACTGCTTTCCAATGTGCTTGACCTGGGTTAGACTGATATCTACTAGTCATCCCAACAACATAGCAAATGTCTGGTCTTGTACATAATATTGCATACATCAGACAACCAACTGCATTAGCATAAGAGATTTTCATCATATCTCTTTTCTGTTGGGCTGTTATAGGACACATGTCTTTGTTAAGATGATGGCCTTTGACAATGGGGACATATTTGGGATTGTATTTATTACAATTGAATCGCTCTACTACTTTACAGATATATGTCTCTTGTGAAAGAGATAATAGCCTTTTCGAGTGATTTCTCGTAATTTTAACTCCGAGAATGTAATTAGCTTCACCCATATCTTTCATTTCAAAGTTGGACGAAAACCAAACTTTGAGCTCATTATGATATCCCTTGTCATTTTCAGCTATTAGTATGTCATCTACATACAAAGTGGTAATGACAAACTTATTTGCCAAACTTTTCAAATAGACACAATGATCTTCGTCAATCATTCTAAAATCATGCGACATGATTATATTATGAAAACGAATATACCATTGTCGAGAAGACTGTTTAAGGCCATAAATTGATCTCATCAATTTGCAAACTTTATGTTCACAGCCTTTTTGGATGTAGCCCTCTGGCTGAATCATATAGATTTTTTCTTCCAATTCTCCATTGAGAAAAGCAATCTTAACATCCATTTGATGTAACTCAAGGTCTAAATTCGCTACTATAGCTAGAATTATCCTAATGGATGTAAATCTCAAAACAAGTGCGAAAGTCTCCTCATAGTCTATTCATTCCTGTTGTTTGAATCCTTGGGCAACTAAACGAGCTTTGTACCTTTCGATATAGCCATCAGATTTTCGCTTAATCTTGAGAACCCACTTATTCTCAATTGCCCTACGTCCATTAGGTAGATCAACTAATTTCCAAACATGGTTTTTCTCCATCGAAGCCATCTCTTCTTCCATTGCTTTATTTCAATTAGGAGGTGATAGAGTGGTAGAAACATTCTTAGGTTCATCTTGATCTTGTAGGATTGTCAAAAGAATCTCACTTGGACCATTGTTATCTTTCAATGATGTCAAGGAAGTATTACCAATAGAATACTAGTTCTTTTGGTTCTACAAAGTTTACGGTTTTGATAAACATCTCTAATATATTCATCATAACCATGAATAGTACTTCCACTAAAGGGATAATCCATACTCCTACTGGAATTTGGAAATGTACTCCTACTACGATCGTGAACTACCACATCATTTTGAGATAGAAAAACTTGATTTTTCTCCTCTACAATTCTCCTACTCGGTTGGAGTGATCCAGATGATTCTGCCTCTTCAATTTCATATAGTGTAAGATCACTTCTTACGTCTCCTAATTTTGGAAAATCATTCTCTAAGAACGTGACATCTCATGATTCATATTCTGTCACTTGTCCGTTTTCGAGTTCACCTACGAAAATGTATCCTTTTAATACTTTAGAGTATCTTATAAAGACACTCTTTCTGCCTCTCGATCCTAATTTACTGAAAGAACTAGAGGTAGTATGGACATAAGATGCATACCTCCATAGTCTCAAGTAGCTTAGATCGGGTTTATGACCTGTCCATATTTTATAAGGGGTGGTAGCGACAGATTTAGAGGGGACTCGATTTAGAACATATGTGGTCGTAAGGAGTGCATCTCCATAAAAAGATATAGGCAAATTTGCCTGTACCATCATAGATCTCATCATGTTAAGAAGGGTTTTGTTCTTTCTTTCTGCTACCCCATTCTGTTGAGGTGAATAAGGAATTGACAACTGATGTTCAATTCCTTTTTCTTGACATAGAGTATTATATTCATCAGAACGATACTTACGGCCATGATCTGTAAGGCCTTAATCTTTCGATCATGTTAATTCTGAACAAAATTCATAAAAATCTTGAAACAACTTAATGCTTTAGATTTGTGAGAAATCAAATAGACATGACCATACTTACTATAGTCGTCTATAAATATGATGAAGTAAAATACTCCATGTCTAGCCCTCACATTCATCGGACCACAGATATCAGAATGAACTAATTGTAGTGGAAAGTCGGCCCTAGTTCCTCTACCAAATGGTTTTCTTACCGATTTTCCTTCTAGATAGTGTTCGTGTGTTGGTAACATAGCTTTTTCTAAATTACCTAACAGTCCTGCCTTAGCTAGACGGTTCATGCGATCTTGACCAATATGGCCCAATCTAGAATGCCACAAGTTAACATCTTCTCGAGATGTTTGTACATTAGCGACAGAGGAAAAACAAGATTTTGATACTAAATCAACATCCAAGATAAGGAAACTATCAGATATAAAACCAGATCCATAAAACATGTGTTCTAAAAACAACCTTACAGAGTTATTCTCAAATAGCAACCGAAAATCAAGAGTCATTAAAGCTGAAACAGAAACTAAGTTCCAGGAAATTTAAGGAGCAAACAACACGTCATGAAGAAGTAGGGTACGTCCTTGACGCAGGTTTAATTTACATGTACCCATACCCTTCACATCTACTCGTGCATTGTTGCCAACAAAAATATATTATGCTCCTACCGACAATCGTTGGAATTCAACAAAAACTTTACGATCTTTTGTTACATGGTCTGTCACTTCTGAATCAATCACCCACATAGTTTGAGTTTCAGGTAGAAGAACACAACTAGATACATATAATTTACTCACACATGAGTGAACCTTATGTACCTTCTTTTCTCCTGTGCAGTCCCTAGCAAAATGACCCTTGTTCTGACAGTTGTAACATCTAACTATCTTGATGTTAAACTTTCTTTTTTTCTTATTCCTAGAACTCTTCTCACTAGTTCTAGGATTTTCCGCTTTGCTCTCGTTCTCATTTTTCTTACCCTGGCCCTTTCTACCTTTTTTTCCTTTTATCCCTTGAGCTACTAAACTAAGTCATGTGAGCTTTAGGGTGTACCTTAATAGCTAGAAGATGATCCTCTTCTAACTCAAGGTGATGGGCCACATCTTCAAATGTCGTAACATTATCCGTATAGGTAAGAGTCATTTTTATGTGTTCCCAATTGGCAGGTAGGGAACGAATGACAGCCTGAATCTGCTGTTCATTACTAAGCATGTGGCCTACCTCAATCAGCTCACTTATCATGTTTGATATTTGCCTGAAATGCTTCTTCATCAAATGATCAGGACTTTTCTTATAAGTATCAAATCTTATCGTCAAAGCACGTAGCTTTGAGACAGAAAGTCTCCTGAATCTTTCTTTAAGAGCATCCCACAAATCTTTGGCAATGTCATAAACACGAAACTGCCTAGTAATATCATCCATCATAGTACTAAGCAAGATGAGACGTGCAATGGAATTTTTCTTTTTTCAGGCTAAAAAAGCATCTCTATCACGCATGTGATGTGTAGTGTTACCTACTTCAGGTTCATCTAGTACCATAGATATAGTCTCAAGAACATCCTATTCTTCTAGCACATATTTTATTTTCATACTCCAACTATCATAATTATCACCATTGAGCTTCAACTCCTTGTTGAGCTCAGCAATAATTGACTTGGAAGCAATCGACATAACTAATGGGAATTAAAAAAATTGCTCATAAGGGAGTGATAATTAGCAATATGATATAAATCTACTATACATTATAACTCTAAATGATATAAAGTCCTTGATTATCTCGAATTTGAAGTAGGTTACGGGTATGTTTCTCCTTACCCTTCGAGGATTAATCTCAAACCTTAATCATTCTATGTTCATTGATAGTAAATACAAGTGGATAAGTAATTAAATAAACAAATTATTCAATCACATAAAGCTCACAAGCTTTTTATATATATTGGTATACAAGAGATTTTAAACATACACATATGCATATAAAATTTCTATAAACGCCAAGTATATAATAAAATTTCCCAAAAAATAATACATGTATAAGGAAATTTTAACATGATACACAAATAATCATATTTAATATATTTTATAACTTATTTCAAAATATATTGAAGTTATAAAAAATTATTTTAATTGAAGGATTTAAAGCGTAATTAATAACTAATTACAGTTAATTACACAATAATCGACAAACTTAATACATCAATAAATAATGCAAATTACTTGTTGTAGCAAGCTTTTCTCGGATCGTCTTGACGAGATCTTGCTACTGGTTGATTCACGATCACAATCGAATTCGGATTCGTGAATGATTTCCACGAACTTCTCTACTTTCACAAAATCTGAGAGTTTTCGAAACTGATCCAAAATAGTGCTTCTTCTCTGATGTATGTGTGGATATGGCTGAGGAAAATTACAGAGATGATCACCTGCTTCCTTTTCCTTTTATAGGAAAAGTCCAAGAGGTGAAAACTTATCTCTGCAATTTCAAGTGGCAACCATTAAGAGTAAGAATGCTTACTCATTATTTCCAAGTCAATCTCTTGGAAAAGGCTAATGGGCCAAGCAAAATTGGGTCCATTAATGGGTGCCCATTTAATTCCAAGTCCAAGGGTCATGTAATAATGTAATCTTCACCGCATTATTGTTTTTAAGTTTTTGGGATTCGTATATTGTTTGTTTAGTATCATCGTGTTGGAACCAGTATAGGTTTAAGTAAGAGTGTGTTACGTTAATTATTCGATTATTTTTCATATTCAGTGCTAGTAACTGTTGGTTCAGTGTGCTAAATATGTAACCTATCCTAGCATGTGTTTCGAGATTTTGGGTTAGTAAACTAAGGAGATTGCCAAATGTCTGACTTATTCAAAGTCTTCAGGATCCACTCACCACCTAACTGTTGTCTTATCAGTGGACTTGTAAGAAACCATTCTATACTTTTGATCACTTCCATTTTCTCATCACAAAGCTTTTGACAACCTGTTAATGGCTCTTAAAGGATGCTGTCTGCTTCTTTTCGTATTCTTCCTATTATTTGTGCTGCTCGCAGATTATTCTTATGCAGAGACGGATACTTTTTGTTTCAAGGCCAGCAGTTGAGCGTCGGATGGCGCTTGGTTTCTTTTTTCGGAACTTTCTCACTAGGTTTCCTATACAGTTACTTGGCTATATGGTACACCAATAAGCAAGAAGTAGGAGTGGGCGTTCCCAATGGGTTTGGCCTAATTTACCTAATTTACCTTTGTTATTGGCTTGGAACCTGGTGGGAAACAACGTAGCTTAAAACACTTCTTAATTGTATGACCCTCTTTATGATAATGAGTACGAAACCATGAGTGATAGTTCTTCTCGTTCAACAGAAGAGTAACTGAAACCTCAGTTGGGTTCTCACCAAAGTGCACATAGAAAGGATTAGTAAATTCTAGTGGGAACACAGAGGAGAGCTCTCCACCACGGGAACAGGGGAAACATAGGAAACTGATTAAGTCCCTGCATTCTCTTCCATTTGTGCAGCTCACAAAACTAAAGAATGAGCTTTATAGCTCTAATGCCATGAAAAGAAAGCATGATCAAGCTCCCCAATAATGGTTAAGACAAAACGAGATGGAGAAAGAGATTTGGT
>SOPF01027242.1:0-13758 GCA_012979155.1 Hypericum perforatum | reverse complement strand
TACGGAGCAAAGGAACCACAACACCAATCACTCAGTCAGTTAGTTAATCGCAACCTCGGCGAAGTCAGAGTGCTGGCCAGGGTTATGCTGGCTCTCGGGGCGGATCTCGATGTCGGCCGACTCATCTACGATCTCCTGCATCGTGTTCTGGATGAACTCATCGAATGAGTCGAGCTGCTGCCTCACCAGACCCTTCTCCTCGAAGTAGGCCGATATAACCGCCCACGCATCCTCCTGAGTTATCTCTTCGTCCTCGTCCCCCTCGTAGTCTTCCATACCCGTCTCCTCCTCGTCCAAGTACTCGTTCTCGTCCTCATCCATCATCATCCCGAGCCGAGGGCGATTCTTCTCCGGCAGTTAATTAATTAGTTACTGCTGATCTTTTATTTTTGTTCGGCGAAACCCTAGCGGAGCGGCGAAAGGTGAAGAAGGTCCGGCGGGCGAGGGGGATGGGTGAGTGAATGATGTTCTGGAGTTCAGTTTGAAGGAGTGGAAGGCTTTTATGATGCGCCGTCGTTTCTATTATTTTGTGAGGCGGTGATTGATGACGTGGACCAACTTTTCTATTTAGGTTATGGGTAAATTACCCTCAGATCCCTGACTTTTGTTCGAATTTGCGATAGGATCCCTGGCTTATAAGAATTTGGTCTACGACCCTTACTTTTAGAATTAATATTGGTCTCGGGTCCCTAATTTAACTGCGGATGATGTCAGCAATTTTTTTTTGTTTTTTGGTCATTAAATTGACCAAAATACCCTTACCCAAAAAAACAAAAAATTATCTTCAACCTTCCACAAATCTTAAAATACCAAGAACACCATAAGAAAACCAACTGAACCAACCATAATTCCAATTAACCCAAAAACATCAAAATCTCAGTTTCCTCAATCGAACCCTCCCAATTCCTAATTCTTTACATCCCAAAACCTAACCCCTAAACCCATCATCTCTTCTAATTCTTCTTCTTGACTCTCTCTCCTCCTCTGGGAACGGCGCAGTCCGAGCATCCTCCCACGCAGTCCTAATATCCCTCTCGTTGCACCTGGAGAGGCCACATATGACGGGGACATAACCGTCCTTGCTGATGGCATTCTCGACCTCCCTGGCTATGGCCTTGACAGGCTCAAAGTCATCCGGTGAGGCAGCTGGGAATCCGACCTCGATGATGTCGATGCCGAGCTTTGCGAGCAACCGCGCGACGTTAAGCTTCTCCTTGAAGGTCATGGTGGCACCGGGGGACTACTCGCCGTCGCGTAGGGTGGTGTCAAAGATGCGGACATAGTCCGGGTCTGAGATCCTATTCGGGACATAATCCAACCTTTGGCGTCGTCCGAGAGGCACGGGCGAGGAGGAGAGGATGTCGTTGGTGTCGGCAGAGGAGGAGTAGGAGATTCTGGAGGCGATATGGCAGCTTGTGAGAAGGAAATGGTGGAGGAGAGATGCACGGGAGACGACCGGTCGTGCGGTGATGGCCTGGGAGACGGTTACTTTGGGTGGAGCAGAGATGGACGCCATCTTGTCCTTAACCCTAAGCAGACGGTGCTTTTGATTTTGATTTTGATTGTAATCTGGTGGGTTGTAATCTTTGTTTTGGGTTTGATGTTCATGCTTGAGAATGAAGATGGATGATTTTCTGGGTTGGCTTTTTTTTAATTTTTTGTTTGAGGGTATTTTTGTCATTTTCATGAAAAAATTCAAAAAAATAAATGGTGACATCAGCCAAGGACCCGAAACTAATATTAATTCTAAAAGTAAGGACCTTAGACCAAATTCTTATAAGCCAGGGATTCTACCGCAAATTCGAACAAAAGTGAGGGACCTGAGGGTAATTTACCCTTAGGTTATTGTTCTGATACAGTAACATAAATAATATATATTATGTTGTCAAAAAATTGAACAAATAAGCAGGTTTGCCCGAGAGGTTAAGGGGGAAGACTTAAGATCTTCTGTACACACGTACGCGTGGGTTCGAACCCCACAGCCTGCAATTTTTTATGTACCATTTTTCGATAAAATCATATGCACTCTCTAAATTAAATAATTCATAACATTAACATCTCACACTATAAAAACAAACTCATGCTAATTTAAAATTTTCCCTCTTTTGTTTGCGTAAAATAGCCAGCGTATTGTGACAAAAATAATTAAACCCATCTTAGACATACAAATACAAATACATTTAAGTCAGTAAGTAATTGTATCGATTTATTCTTTTTGTAATAAATAATAAGCAAATAACTCTCTAACATGTGTCTGTGAAATGCATTCAAGTTGATAAGTTCTTGGATTGATTTATTCTAGTTTTGTATATATATAATAAGGAAATAACTCTTAACTTTTATTTATCAACTATGTAGCAAAATAGGTTCAACCTACTAAAATCATCCAAGTACACAACAAAGGAACATTAGACTATTATATTTTTTTTATTAAAATTTTATTACTCCTAAAAAAACCAAAAGACAATCACATCAAGATAATTACGTCACCAATGAACTAAATAAACACACATCAAAATAGCTAACTACGTAAGATAAATGTATAAAAAATATCAAAGCAAATATCCAAAAATATCACTTTAAGATCTTTTACAAAGACCACCATAAAGGTTAAATGCCTTACAAAATTCATGGGGAATCATGGGCTTTTGTTTCGTCTTTGCCGGGAGCTATCTTACAGATTTTTTAAGAATAAAAGCATCATTTGTGTCCGAGAAAATTTTGTGCTTTTTGGCCCCATTCCAAGTTTCCTTCACTAATTCAACTTGCATGAGGTTTATTCCCTCTGGGTTGTTAGCTAACGCGATGGTATCTTTTTTATAGCGGCAGTTTTGCTCATCATTTTTCTCATCCGAAAGGTGGACCTGATCGGTGGGTTAGAATCCCTTTTATATTTGTTGAATGTTGACCTTAATATGTCTGAAGGAGCTCTCGTTCATCCAAGCATGTTCTTCCTTGCCTGAGTGTCATCCTTCCCACTTTGGGACTTATGACCAGTAGAGAATTTTCTCAATCAAATAGGGCTGCATGTGTCATTTCTCTTGGAGAACCATTTAACAAATTCTCAAGTTCTACAACCTGTAAATGTTGCTCAATATGAATTTTCTTATATGCATGGATGCTCTCGGTCTGATTCATGACATCCTTCTCAAAAATCTAGGAACCAACTAATTTGTCTTTGAGCTTCTAGTTCTTCATGATGCACAAATATAACTGCTGTTTCCATTTGCTCAACTGGCTTCATCTGCTACTTATGTTCTAATTTGTTTCTCAGTGAAGGATTCGACTCGCGATTAGCACATAATCACAAGCTAATCCTTCACACAATTGACGAACTAATTTGTTAATAAAAACAAGGCTTACTTGTTGTAGCGTGCTTCCACAGGACCGTCACGACGAGGTGTTGCTACCTGTCGGTTCACGATCACGAACAGATCGGATACGTGAACGATTTTTTACGAATGGCCTCGCTCTGCAAGTTCTGAGACTACCAAGGACAAAAACAAATTTATCCCTTTCTGAGTGTGGATCTAAGTGGCAAAAAATTCCTGCTTTGGTCCCAGAGAATTTCCTATTTATAGGGAAAAATCCCTCCAGCTTGCTTTGCCACACAAAGTCTGGAGGTGACATGTGGAGAGGTCAATCCCACCTCCCACTCATTCATTATTGATCATAGTTAACAATAATGAATAAAATTTGGACCCAAAACTCAAAAAACTCTCATTATTGACCATAATCAACAAATTCTCAGATTTTCACTTAGCAAGGATTTCGTGCGACCAGCATACATCGAGTGTGGATAGCTAAACTCAAGAGCACCCACAAGGGCTACATGAATTGTAGCATCTTGATATCCTCATTACATACCGTATGCCTTATCCTAGGCCTCATCTCATATCTCATTGTTATCACATGTGATTTCAAACAATGTGTTCGCGTTCACTATTGTATTACACATAATACAATAAGTGTACTAGAACAACGAATCTCAGGAATATGATCGATGAAGAACCTTCTCCTTTATAAGTATTTCTTCCATCATGATAATGCCTGCTTTTCTAGTTAGCCTTGCCAGGTTGAATTATGAATCATGACCTTTTCATAGACTTTTCAAGCTAGTAACACAAAATCATACTTCTGAAATACGTTAAGGATCATAAGGATAGTGTGTTGTTTGCTCTCTCTCAAACGAGAGGGTCTGCTCTTATCCTTATAAGTTTTCTGCTATTTTTCTAGATGACAAGTCGTCTACTAAGATAACCTGGCGTATACCACAAATTTTTGGCGTGTGCCAGGTTTAACGATTTAGAAGAGTTGGAGTACGCCAACTCTTCTGGCGTGAGAATTTTTGCCTCGGATGGCCCAAAGTTGGCGTACGCCACCAATTTCTGGCGTGTGCCAATACAGCAGTTTTTTAAGCAGAGTTGCACAAATGAGTAAGTAAGGGAATATCGTCCCACAAGAACCGAGTTTAAAGCTTCAACTTGGTTTAGTAACTTGTCTAAGATCAATTTATGAAGTGGTTTGATTTAAACACTCCTTCTAAGTCGGATTACTAATCTAACAAATTATGAACTTAGCTACTTTGAAGGTTTGGTTTTCACAACAGATTTTTAACAACTTAATAAGCACAAATGAGCAAGGTGAACTTAAAACCACAATAATCAACAAATTCAGAGAGTTTACTAAGTGCATAACATGGTCCAAGTGTTTCAAAAATAACCAAACTACACTCTCGTGCTAGAATGTCCTAAATTGCTTCTTTACTATGCTTAGAATAGTTAGATGTTCTCTCGACCCCAAAAACTAATGAAGCACAGCAAAGAATCAACTATATGCATCACTTTAAGGACAATAAATCACCGAGTAAGAGTATTAGCAACTCGAACCAGCAACTTATCTAACTAACCTTTCTATTTAAACCATCTCCTCTCGGTCTCAAGTTTAAACTAACTTCTAACCTTGGTGATTAAGTAAGTTTAGCATGGCATTAAGTTCGTTAGTTTGACATGTTCATCATAATTTTTAACCCTCTAAACTGTGACTACATCTTGGCTTCAAGACACCAAACTCACAGATTAACTACTCACACATATTAATAATGAACAACATAATCAAAAACAAGAACATACTTAGCATTAATTAACAAAATGAAGCATACAAGAGAAGGAAGCTATACAAGGTGTAGTCAGCTTTCTTCCTCACGTTCTTCACAGAGAGAATGGCCAACTGCCCTTCTCTTCCACACACACACACTTGTCTTTTTCTACACTAATGTACTTAATTAACATAAAATAAAAGTCAAAAGTCAAAACAAATATAAACTAACATAATATCCTAACTACTATCCACCCTCTACTCCACAATGGACTACCAAGGTCACAAGAAGCCCAAAATTTCCGAGTGCATGGCCCCCTCCAGTGTTTTCCACTCAAAGAGGCAAGTGGCAATTCTGTCACTGTTTGGTCTAGCGTGCGCCAACTGTTCCTGGCGTGTGCCAACTATTCCTGGTGTGCGCCAGATCCTCAGGTTCTTGGTCATTCGCGTCTGGTCGTTCTTGCTCGTAGTCGTTTGCTTCTGGTGCATTGCTGGCGTACGCCACCTTCTTCTGGCGTGCGCTAGGTCCTTAGCTTTGCTCTTCTTGCCTTTGCATCTTTCCTCTCGTCTATGCACAGCTTGTCTAGCTCGATCATCATCTATTTCCTCGAATTAGCTCCTAAAAACTATAAAACATAATGAGAAACAAAATACACAACTAAAAACATGAAATAAAGATAACTAAGACAAAGATAACTAAAACTAAAATAAAACAACCTAAAATACTAAAAACAAACTAGAAAATGGACACAAGTAATGAGTATTTTAAGCACTCATCACACTCCCACACTTGAATCTTTGCTTGTCCCCAAGAAAGACTCAAATGCGGACAACAACAAAATAAAAATCACAAAAACACACACAAACACAAAATGAGGTAAAGACTTGGCAAGACTCTATCAAAACTTAACTTCCCTCAAAAATATCAACTTATATTAAAATCTCATCATAAACCTAGTTAGTTCATCAATTCCAAAGCACAAAATACTACGAACTAATAGGCACCTTGACACTCTATTGTTTAAACAAGTGTTGACTCTATGTAAAAGACACTAGAGGGTTAAACTCTCAAGGATAATAAAGTGTATCACTCATATAATTTGTATGGTCAACTTCCTATCACTCGCATACAGGTCAATATCTCAAAGCATCCTACGTCCTACTCAATGCTATCTAAAAGTCACAATGGTTGTCAATGATCGGGGGGGCTTTTTCATCGGGTTGTAATGGTGCTGAAGGTCAGGGTGAGATAAAAATATATGGAAAGTGGCTAAACCACCCAATCCAATGACTCACTACATGAACTAAGCAGTCACTCGTCTAATCTAAAACATCCTCACCAAGTATAATAAACATATATTCCCCCATATCCCAATATACTAAGACCTAGAAGCTCAAGTTTTGCCTAAACTTATGCTTATTTAACTTCACATTCTTTTTCCATTCTTTTTCTTTTCTTTTTCATTTCTTTTTCTTTTCTTTTTCTGTACTTTTTCTTACATTCAACACATTATAACTCATGCACGTGTCTAGGCAAAACTCGGTTTCTTAACATGGTCATAAACTATAAAAATTCCAAGATATACCCCAAATCGGTTTCAGATACCGACTACTCATAATACAAACATTCCCAACAAGCACAAACTATAAGTCCTCGAATCGGATGATCAAAGGTAAGGATGATGATAAATAATAGGCTCAAAGTTGGCTTCCTTATCTAAGATCAATAAAAAAGCTCGGCTCAAATGGTTTTACGCAAACAGTAACAAATGATTTTAGCTCTAAGGCTCTAGGCTCAAATATCAAAGAATGCTCCATCTTCTCACAACTTTAACGCAACCTAGACCACGATAAGTACTAGTAGGATACCTCGATTAACTAACACTAGTATGTATCTCATGAAAAATAGAGACCGATGTCTTATTCATCGGCTAAAATCCTCACAAGGTACACTCAAAAATACTCTAGTCTAGTCTACATAGTGAAACTACTTGCCTAAACAACAGAGTGTGAGGTTCCTACTAATTCCTAGGCGTTGTGCTCAAATTAAATCCTTAACTAAGAATTTGATAAAATTCTAACACAAGTTGAAAAATTTTTGAGGGGGGTCAAATTTTTGATAGATTCATGCCAAGTCTAAACCTACACGTCCTAGATACTCTAAACATCCTAACAAGAAAGATTCCTAGAAGGAACCATCCCCTACACTTGAATGACACAATGTCCTCAAGGTGTCTAATACACGCATACAAAATCACAAATATCACACAAAAATAAAAACACAAACATGCAAGAAATCAAAAGCAAAGATAAGCAAACAAACACACTTAACAAAAAATCTAACACACAAAAGAGCAAATAAATAAAAATAAATAAAGTAAAATAAATAAAAAGACTAAGGAAGTAGGAGCTCCCTGTCAATCCCGTGCTGGAGGGTGCGGTGGAGACTGTGATGGAAACATGAATCCAGCATCGAAGTTCTCGGCCCATTATCGTATCCATACTGCTTGCTCCCTCTGCTGCTCCATAAATGCTTGCTGCTCGGCATAGAACGCATGATGCTCCTCTATCTGAACTCGTTGGTGCTCCTCAATGTGAGCAGTCGATGACATCTTATGCTAAAGTTGGACGTCATAGCCCTAAAGCTGGTCTCCGTAGCCTTGTAGCTGCAAGTGCATCATAGAAAACTGGTCATGAAGATCTACCTGTGGGCATGGAGACTGATGGCTGGGTCTAGCCTCATCATGATGCTCCTCCTCCGGGTCCTGCTCCTGAGGGATCTATTGCTGTATAGTGGTAGAAGACCCAATCTAGTAAGGGTAGCAAGGACCGTCTGGCACTCCTCCCACGGCTTGTACTGCACTATCTCCTCGCCATCTCTTGTCATCGTCCTCTTGATAAGCTTACTGTAGTTGAGCTTGTCGATGTCAAGATCCACTGGCTCCACATATAATCCTGTGTACTCTGAAAATCTCACAGGAAAATGGTGATGTGCAATGCGAGAAATGATATGACCAAGGTATAGATGCCTAGGTTCCCTATTGCTAATCAATCGTGCAAAGCAGTCAACCACCATGGCATAAGTGATAAACCTAATGTCGTAGCGGAGACAGTCGATGGCATATAGCTGAGATCTGAATACCTTAGCCTAAATGATGACAGGTCTTAACCTAAATAATTGTACTGCAATCATTTCCAAGTACTTTATAATTTTCTTGACTAAATGTCAATGTGCTATGTTTGGATTACCATAATCCAAAATATTCGCTTAAAGGACATCCATCACATCCTTTAGCTTATGAGGAATATCTGGATACAAGTCTTTACTCAAGAAAATGACATTTTTAACTACTAGGACACATTGGACTAATATTATCACACTCAAATCATTAAACTTAAACGATTTCTCGAAATCTTAACTTCGAGTAGTAATGAATTACTCTAATATCTTTAAATTTCAAAGTCATTCATAAATCACACTTTGATCTTGTAAAGATATTTCTAGTCAATTTCGACTACATATATCATCCACATATAACGACAAACCTTTTTAGAGCATGTAGTGTTATTATCATAGTACCCATCAATCAATTCAAAAAATATACGATATATTCGTATTATGACCAAATCATGAAATGACGAGTTTAACACTGACTCGCATATAGATTGAGGCTACTTCATAAACTCTATGTTTGCTATCTCAATCTACGGATGCAACTCTCTGGTCAAACCATATGGGTTTATCTATCTAATTCTTCAATGAGAAATGCAGTCTATACATCCATTTGATGTAGCTCTATATCAGGTCATTATAGCCAAAATCAACCCAATAGTCAGAAATCTCACAACAATAGAGAATGACTCCTCATAGCCAACTCTTTCATGTTATGTAATACCACTAAAAATCAAGCAAGACTATTTATGCTTAATCTTGAGAATTCATTAATTCTCAAAATGTGCCTTTATAAACAGGTCAACATTAAACTAGTTCTCAAATATAGTTTGGTCTTATCTATTCATCTATTGTATTAATTAATTCATTCTAACTAAGAACTGACACAGCATCTATAATCATCTTATGTTCATTCTCATCTTATAGGATTCGCTAAAAGAAGTATCACTTGTATTTTTATACAAGAGACAATTTCTCACACTTTCAACCTTTAGTCGTTGGCATGAAAAAAACTTATTCTTTTAGCTTTATGAATTTTCAGTTTTGATAAATATCTCATATATCCATCGTAACTAGAATTCATATCCAATAAAAGTTTTATTCTAAAATCTCACTGAAGTTTAGAATTCTACTCCTACTGAGCCATAGATCTCACATACTCCCACTGAGATCAAGATCATTAGGATCATAAACTTCCAGATCAACTAGAGGTGGTTAATCATTATTTTTCTCCTCCACAAAATCCTCCCACTCGGAAAGAGTGATCCAGATGATCTTAACTTATCAGTTTCATACAAGGTGGGTCATAACTCACCTACATTAATTTTGAAAAAACTCATTTTTCAAAAAATATTATGTGGTACAAATGATCACTTTCCCATTTGATTTGTTCACTTTCGAACATGTATCAATTTATTTGATACTTGTAAGCATTTCACAAAGACATTCTTTGTAAGATACTCACACAAATGGACGCAAGATGATCTACTCTCACAGTCTTGACCACATACTTCAGAACAAATTTAATACAACTAATGAATAAATCTAGTTATTTTGTGAATAAATCTCGTAACTATTTTTCTATTCTAGAAGCGTTCACATGTAGGTAAATTTGATCTTTACCAAATTACCTTTTAGTCCTACCTTAGCTGGACAATCATGTATTCTAGACTAACATAGTCCATTTTAGAATAACATAACTTGACATCAACTTCAGACGTTAAGTTATGATCGCAGAAAAATAATTGCAATATAAATCACATAGATTAATATTTAAATTGAGAATCCATTTACTAATAACTATCATAAATAAAGACTTATCCAGAATTCTACTCACAATATTGTACTCAACTATCTAACAGAAACTAAGAGCCTTTTAAATTTGAACGAACATGAAATTCTTTGAATTTCACGGAGTATATAGCACATCATGTAGAAGCAGAATTTACTGACACAATCTGTCTGTATCAATTTCTTCAACTTCTACTCATGTAAATTAACCAATATTGATGGAACTTATTCCAATCAGTACTTATTGAGATTCAACAAAGATTTCACAAATCTTTATTACATGGCCTGTTTCAACTGAATCAATTACTTAATTGACATTCAGTTTGAAGAATAGATCTAGATAAATTTAATCCACTCACAAGTGAACTAAATGATTGTCTTGGCAATGCAACTTATCACAAAATACCATATCTTCATACTGTTAAAATATTTCTTTCTAGAAATATCAGACCTATAAATCCTCCTACCCTCAGAACTTTTCTTTTGGGTTTAGTTTGTTTAGTTCTTACTCTTTTGTTTCTTAACTAGTCCATTTGCCTCAAATAGTTTCGGTCAACCTTATTGTTGTTGCTCCCACTGAAACAAACTCAAGTCACATACACTTTTAGGATGGACTTTGATCGCTAAGAGATAATTCTCTTTAAGCTTAAGGTGATAACTCACATGATATGCCATAATGTTATCAACATACATTTGGGCTATTCACATGATCAAAACTAACAGGCATGGAATAATTATTATGCGTAATTTTTAAGCATATAGCCAACCATATCTAGCTTGTTGATCATATTAAACATCTTACATAAAGATATTACCGTTAAGCAATCAACTCATAAATTGAGCACATTCTCATATTAGACCACAATCATAATCATAGTCTATAGATTCTAGTGTTCTTTCAACATATAACTATTCATATAGCTTATAGAAAATTATGAAAGATGTATTGTATGTAAAGAATTACATCAATAATACAAAATAATTTACTATGCGTTATAACTCTGAATGATTAAAGTCCTTGATTATCTCAGATTTGAAGTAGGTCACGGATATATTTTCTCTCACAACTCCGAGAGTTAATCTCAAACCTAATCATTCTAAGTTCTTTGATAGTAAATACAAGTAGATCTTTCTCATGGTAATAATTATGTTATTAAATAAACGATTTATTTAACCAAGATAATATATATCTGCATGATAAATAACCATAAAAATACACAAAGTTCTAAACACACATATTTAAGAACTCTTAATAAGATTTAACAAAAATTTAAATGATTTATGCAAAATTAGGAGGATCTAAAAAAATTATATGACTTGGATTGGCATGGATCCTATGATCCAAAGGCACAAGGATAAGGGACTTCACAATTATATTCCCAAATTAAAAAGTGACGTAAACATCATCAACTTTGCAATTTCATTTGAGCATTGAAAGGAAATTTTTACAAAAAATTCTCTTTATGCTCAATTATCCAAGTAAACATTACAAAAAATGTCTTTAAACGTGCCATGTTCAAGAGATAGAAAATTTTTATAATTTTCTCATCTTCATCAACACTAGAAGATGCTTGAACAATTTTGAGCCAATACTCTTCTATAGTCATTACCTCCAACTCAGACACACTTTTGTATCCTTTTGTGAACAGAAGTTAAGTTTACTTTTATTAACTTCATGCAATTCTTATATTCCCTCAAGCAGATGACACATCGCTATCTTGCCACTTGTGTTGCGTATCATCACAACATGTGCTAACCAAAAAGCACTCATGAATTTTCTCAAAAAGATATCATCGTAAACTTGCAACACAATGCAAAATCTTAGGATAAATACTCATATTTTTTTCCAAAGATCAAAAAACATATTTTTCGATCAAAAACGATGATGTCTTATAACAAGAATTTGTTCATAATTGAGCTATATTACGTAATCAATAAGTCATGGTATTTCATATATTTTTATCGATACTATAATGCCCTGTGATTTGACCGACTGGCTCCACTATACCAACACGAGTCTTTTTAACGTACTTTGTCCTCACTCGCACGCAACCTAGGAAACTTCCCAGGAGGTCACCCATCTTGATCCTACCCTCGACCAAACACGTTTAACCTTGAAGTTCTTTCAGGATGTGTACCCAAAAAGAAGGTACTTCTTGTTGGTATGGATAGTAATAATCAAATCACTTAAGCCTTTCATACAGTTCATATATGGGGTATCACATTCACCCCTCCTTAACTACGTAACATCCTCATCGCACCAGACACATACTATCCCAGAATCCCTTGCTTGTAGGTGCATTCGATCCTCAAATCACACCATACGAGTCGAGGTCACTTTGATACTAAATGTAATACCCCGTGATTTGACCGACTAGCTCCACTGTACTAACACGGGTGTCACGACCCGAAAAGAATGTGACAAAACCTTTTATTGCAAAACGATGGAAATCTGAAATTCAAAAAACAAACAATCTAAAATCAATGTTCCAAAACAGATTTAAATGGTCCACATGAATGCATGCAGTTCTCTTTTACTCTCGTCCTGACAATCCAGTATCTATACACGTAAGAAAACAACCGTGGTGAGTCTTAAACTCAGTAAGGAATTCCACAACATATCACAACCACATGTGCATACTGAAACAATGTTCATAACAATAACCACAGCAACGATCACAATGCCAAATACATATGATCACACACATACGATCACACACATACGGAGCTTCGGAGTCCTTTCACTCATGTCGAGATTCTTGTGGTCCACTGGTAAGTACTCTTCCTTTCCCCTAAGGGCCCATTAGGCAGAAGTACTACCTTCCACAAGCCCAGATAGTCCACATACCTTTCCGTCCATTTGATCGCACATACCTTGGGTTAACCGGTAGCCCCTTAAGCAGCATGCACGAACTACGGTCCACTAGGTATGGGACAATCCCGCATGTTATCATTCTTATCAATCACAAATCTGAATTCATAACTACAGTCACGAATCCACAATCACAATCACAATCACGAATCCACAATCACAATCACGAATCCACAATCACAATCACGAATCCCAAAAGCACACTCATGAATCCAAAATCATAAATACGAATCCAATATCAACAATACAAATCAGTATTTTTGAAATCCATAACACATCTCCCAATTTCACAATCTGATATACTGACAAAATACGTACGGAAATATGTACAAAAATACGTATGGAAATACGTACAAAAATTCGTACGGAAATACGGATAGAATACAGACGAATACGGACAGAATACGGACGAATACAGAACGAATATGGACAGAATATGGACGGGAATACATATATGAAACAAAGACAGAATTCACTTATCTTCTATGGTTGTTAGCGATGACTTCTACGACCTAAACCTGCTCTCCTCCTTCTGATCTCGAAAGCCTAAACAAAATAGATTAATCTCTATAGATGGTTTCGTAATCTAATTTATATAACTATAGGACAAGGCTTACCCTACGGATTCAGGATCCTTTCCTTGATCTTCCGAGTGTCCCGAGTTAATCAGATCGTCCTCCTCACCTTTGGAAAGGAATATTCGTCAGCCCCTTTAGGACGTACATAATCTCGAGTAAAGGAACAAAAAGAGGAAAATAATCCTACCCCTAATAACTGACGCGATCGTTCCTCCTTCTTGATCTTTTTCCGTCTGACTGGTTTCTTC